>CABHPH010130879.1:0-15000 GCA_902168325.1 Peromyscus nudipes | reverse complement strand
TGTGGACATTTAGTTTTCCCCACACTGTGTGTACTGAAGGGATCATTTCCTCGCTGTGTTCCCTCGGCAGCTTTGTTGAAGATCAACTGTCCACAAATGCATGTGGACTCTATTCTATTCTGCTGCTTGCTAAATACTTGCTCTTACACCAGCACCACACTGTTTTGTTTACTATAGCTTTGTGGCATACTTTGAAATCAAATAGTGAACAGCCTCTAGCTTTGTTATTTGGGGGCAAAAAAATGCTTTATGTAGGATTTTCTGTGGTTCTATTTGAATATTAGGATTTTTTCTATTTCTATGAGAAATGACACTGATTTTTTTTTCTGAGATGGGTCTCACTCTAAAGACAAGGCCAGTCTCAAACACAGAGGTCCATCTGCCTCTGCCTCACAAGTGTTGGGATTAAAGGTGTGTGTTGCCATAGCTGCTGCCATTAAATTTTTTTTATAAGAGTTGCAATCTATAGATTGAGAATCACAGACATTTTAGTGACATTAATTCTTTGAACCCCCAAACAGAGACTATTTCTTCAGTTATTTGTGTCTTCTTTCATCAGTGCTTCATGGCTTTTAGTCGACAAATGTTTGCCTTCTTGATTAAACGTATCCCTGAGTATCTCTGTGCTACCTTGATGGGATTGTTTTCTTGATTCCCTTGTTCAACTGTTCGCTGTTACTATATAGAAATGCTGCTAGTTTTCTCTTTGTGTGTGTATTCATGTGTGTCAAAATATGTGTGTAGACACATGCACCCACGTCTGTGTGTGCGTGTGGAGGCCAGAGGTTGGTGTCAGGTGCATTCCTCAAATGATCTCCACATTAATTTTGGGGACAGGGTCCCCCATTGAACCTAGAGCTTACTGATTTGGCTACAGTGACCGAGCAGCAAGCCCTGGGATCTTCTTGTCTCTGTCCCCCCAATGCTGGAACGACAGGCTGCACCAGCATGCCCAGGTCTTATGAGGGCATTAGGGATCCACACTCAGGCACCCACGCTCGCACAGGAACCACTTGAGCTACCGAGCCATATCTGCAGCCATACATCTTGTATGTTGGATTTATGGTCTTGCAACTTTACTGAATTGGCTTATCAGCTTTTGAATCTTTTTTTTTATTTATTTTATTATTTCTTTATGTATTTATGTCTGTGTATATCAGTGTATATGTCTGTGAATGTGCCAGAGGGCTGGGGGTGAAGCTCTGTTGGTAGGGTTCCTGCCTAGTGAACACAAAGTCCTGGGTTCAATCCCCAGCACTGCATAAATGTGGCAAGGGTCAGGAAGCAATAGGATCAGGAGTTCAAGGCCATCCGCTGCTACATAGCAAGCTTAAGGTCATCCTGGAATTATGAGACTCTCCCTCCAAAGCAAGTTGGCAAATAAGCTGTAACTGGGTACATGTCTAACAAAATTAAAATCCAGAATTTGGAGAGAAAGCTATACACCAAAGTTATAGCAGCATTATTCACAATAGGCAAAGGCTGGAAACATCCCATAATGCACCCAGTGATGAATGGATTAAATGTGGTGTTTAGAAAGGAACGAAGCACCAAGGTTGATGGCCCAGTGGATAAAGGGCAAACTTGAGGTCCAAAGCCCACATAATGCCTGGTGGCTGTGGTGAGCCACATTTGATTCCAAGGCTCAGAAGGTAGAGAAAGGCAATCACTGGAGCAAGCCAACTGTGGGCACTAGCCTCATGGGTAGTCTCTGGATTTGACTGAGAGACTCTGCCTTATGAATACTGTGGAGAATGATTGAGGAAGACCCCAGATGTCAACCTCAACCATCCCCCGCCCCACACACATAAAGAATGAAATTCTGGGGCTGGACAGATGGCTCAGCGGTTAAGAGCACTGGCTTCTCTGCCAGGGGACCCGGGTTCAATTCCTAGCACCCACATGGCAGCTCACAACTGTCTAACTCCAGTTCTAGGGAATCTGACTTCCTCACACAGACATGCATGCAGGCAAAACATCAACGCAAATAAATCTTGAGAGAGAAAGAGAGAGAGAGAGAGAGAGAGAGAGAGAGAGAGAGAGAGAATGAAATTCTGATAAATGGCACAACACAAACGAACAGTAAAGACAGTGTGTTAAATGAAATATCAGATACAGAGGGACAAATACTGTGTGGATCTACATATATGCGGGATCACAAGTAACTGGATTCCTAGAAACAGAAAACAGAATGACGCCTGTTGACAGAGGGGCTGGGGGTTACAGTTTGATAGGTGAAATTCCATTTTAAAGGATGAAGAACCTCTGGAACCAGGTGTGGTGATGCACACCTATAGTTTTGGCATATAAGAGACAGAGGCAGGAGGATTACCACGAGTTTGAGGCCAGCCTGGTCTACGTAAGCTCCAGGCCAGCCCTCTGGGACTACTGCATAGGGTACATATATACATCCTGCTTCAGAAAAAGGATGTTCTGGAGAAGAACAGTGGTGATGGTTGCCCAACACTAATACGTTAACACTGCTGAATTGCCACTTAAAAGGTTTAACTGATGAGGGAGGTTCTATATATATTTATCACAATATAAATAAATCAGTGAATAAGGCAAACTGGTAAAAATGCAGTGTAAGGAACTTTAAAAGTCTGTCCACACATAGAATAAATTAAAAAAAATTTTTTAAAAGATCACATAGAATAAATTAAAAAAAATTTTTTAAGTCTGTCCTTACATAAAAACCAGTGGAAAAATATAGTATAAACCATTAGGATCAAGTTTTTCAGAGCTCTGGAAACCAAGGTCTTAAAGGAACCAGAAGAATGCCTAGAAAGAAAACCAGCCAGCCCACAAGAAGGTCAGCTCTGTGGTGTCTCAGTTGATTTGAGTCCTGCCTCTACTTTCAAAGAATTATGGGGCATACAAAGAGCCAAGAAAGGACAGTCTCCATGCAGGGGTGGGGGGGGTGGGGGTGGGGGCTACACACGGTGCTAGGGACGAACCCAGGCTCAACCACTCAGCTACAGTCCCCAGACCAACGAGCTATGTTCAGAATAGTCAAAGAACTAAATATAGAAAAGGAAAGTATGGGAACAGTGAATGAACAGATAGATAATATTAATAAATAGCTAGAACATAAAAAAGGCCCACATAAGAATTTGGAGCAGAAAATCATAATTACCACCCAAAAAATTGCATAGAGCATTTCGGTAGCAGATCAGAATATCGAGGGAAAAGACTGGCTAACTTACATCAATCAAGATCGTCAGGGCTGAGAAACAAAGATACATGAAGTGGGAGACCAAAGCACATCAGCATATGCGTAATGCAAAGAGAGAGATAAAGGGGCAGAGATAGTCACGGTAACAATGGCCAGAACAGCTCATATACGATGAAACCGTGACTCCATAGAGAGAAGAGACCCAACAAACAAGTCAGATAAATATGAATAATCTCATCATTCACAATAGCCCCAAAGTAGAAACTGCCCTCTCCTAAGAGGAGAGTGAATGTGGGTAATAGTACATGCATGTCCACATATCTATGTTTATACATGTATGTCCATACATGCAATATTAGCCAGTCTTTTTTTTTTTTTTTTTTTTTTTTTTTGGTTTTTCGAGACAGGGTTTCTCTGTGTAGCTTTGCGCCTTTCCTGGAACTCACTTGGTAGCCCAGGCTGGCCTCGAACTCACAAAGATCCGCCTGGCTCTGCCTCCCGAGTGCTGGGATTAAAGGCGTGCGCCACCACCGCCCGGCTTAGCCAGTCTTATAAAGGAATGAAGCACTGATACACTCAGGAACACAGATAGCCTTGAAATCATCATGCCACATGAAAGATATCAGACATAGAACTACATGATCTAGTGTAGATGAACGTTCAACATAAGGAAACGCATAGGGATGCAAGGTAGACTGGAGGTTGCCAGGCCAGAGAAACAGGGGGAATGGGATCGTAAATAGCCTGAAAAATCTTGAAATATTTCGGCAAACAATTCCAAGCTGTTTAATTCCAAAGTCAAACTAACAAACTTGATATTTGTTCAAGTATCAGTATGTTATCTACTTTAACTAAGCCATAAAGCATAACCATAATTTTTTCTTTTTTTTTTTTTTTTTGCAAATAATTTACAGTGTTTAGTTTGGAAATTGATAGTTTGAGTTAGTTGAACTAGTATGCTGTATATTCTCATTTTAAGTGCTGGAAGCTGCTGAATAAATCTGTCTTTTCTTTGAAGGAGAAAGTGAGTCTTTGATTTTATTCTGTGACCTAACATGACAAATGGGATTTTTCTTGTGAAATGACTGATTGGTTGGTAACGACTGCCTATTCTGAGAAGTATTCTAAGGAGGGAGCTCAGGCTCAGGGGAAGGGTGCAGGGTTAGATTAGTGATGTCTGCTTTGAGCGTGGCACTGGAGAGCTGATTATTTGCAAGGTCAGTCAATTAATATTTTCTTTTATCAGAGGATATCCTGGAGAGTGAAGGAAACAACAGATTTCCCAAACACCTCATCTTTGGGGGTGGTAAGCAGTCTCTTGGCTTCATAAACATAATCAAAGAGGAATCAATGAGATTTCCTTCAAAAGTATTGGACTTTCCAAAATGAAAAGTACCATTTTTGTTAAAAGTTCATGGTTTTACAAGTAACCCCTCAACTATACTTCTGTAAGTGACCCCCAATAAATCACTGGTTCACCAGGCTAGACTTGGATGAAATCATTTCTTCTGTCTGCTGCTGTGTTCTCTCTCTGGGGTGAACAGAAACAGACTCCTCAAGAAAAGGTCACTTAACAGTCCCCTCCCCGTCGAGAGCAGCCATAGCTTTGTCCCAGTTCCTAGCTCTGCTCCTGCCCCTGATAAAAACCAGTCATGGCCTCGCAGGGAAACTCATGGAGATGGCTCACCACCTCCGGGCTGGAAGCATCTGGGTTCGCCCTTCCCCTGCCAATCCCCAGGTGGGTGACTCTAGGGAAGTGACCATTCTGGGCCATTGTGTCCTTATCTGGGAAACATTTCCTTTGTTCTTCCAGGGAGGCTATAGGTTGAGAATAAGAAAATGCACAGGAAAGATCGTGGGGACTTTCAACATCAATGGACAGATTGGTTCTCACTGCCCAAACCCACTCCCTTAGGGGACATCAGGGACCACCACTTTCTTAGGATCCACATTCCATTTCCCCAAACTGCCTCTCTTTGGTCACCATTATCCACCAAGTGAATCTCTTCTGAGAGCCCAAGCCAGCAGCCCGCGAGCCCTCTACATTCCTATGGAGTTATATCTTACCATGATGTTGTCAACGCTCATCAAGTCTAGCAGTTTTATGAAACCAAGGCTGCTCTCAGCAACTGGAGAGCAGATCCCGCCTGGCCACATGGTTTCCTAGAACCTGTCCAGTAGTTTAGCTTGGACCCACAAGCTGAGAGCATGGGGGAAGAAAACTGGGCTCAGTCTCCAGGAAACCAGCCTGGCAGTATGAGGGACTGGAGACACCTCACTCTGTCAGGCAGCTTGTATCAGTGGAGCAGGAGCTAAGCAGAAGGTAGCCTGTGGCTACAACCAAGGACCTTGTCGTCTTGCAAAGGGAGAGTCTTCTTAGCTATATCCAGAAGGCATCTCCCAGAGTAACCTCGGCAAGGCCAGGTGATAACACACATTTCATGCTGTTTCTCTTAAGTCTAAATGTTTGCTGAGAGATGCCGTGGTAACCATGACGCCATAATGGAACATTCTTCCCAAGGCATAGAAGAAACTCCGCCGTAGAGCTCTGCTGCATAAGGCCACAGTGAGTTCATTTCTCCTTTAGTGGGAACAGTTCACGGAAGAGCTCAGCACCATCCTGAGGACAAAAGAAACATCTCATGTCATGAGGGGAACATGGTGACTTAGAACTGTGCGCAGTTTCCTTAGGTCACGGAACACAGTTTGAGGCCAGGATGTGAGGCGAAGCCCCCACGGGCTTAGGGGTTCAGATAGTTTTTGAGCTCACATTCCAGGTTCACTGCTTAGTTGTATGACCTTGAGCCTGTTACTCGGTGTCTCTGAGTGTCCGTTTCTGAGTCTGTAAAATGGGGATTACAAGAGCGCCTGTGTCTAGGGTGGCTATATGAATGGACTGAGCTAAATGCTGAGACTGTTGGCTAGTGAAGACATCCCAGCAAGACTTGATGTGAGTTTTAATAGGAGGGTGAGATCACAGTAAGACACTAATCCCTGGGGAAGCTCCCACCGAAACCCTGTCTTTTTTTTTTTTTCCAGCAGTGTTTTATGGCTATACAGTTAAAGCAAGGGTTGAATTCCACAAATCAAAAACCAACCCTTTTTAGAGAACCAACTCTCTAGCACACCCAGGGCCCCAGGCTGCTCTGAGAAGAAAACTGGAGAAAGCAGACTACCCTCTCTCCTTGGGCCAGCTCACAAACCACTAGCCAAGCATTGGAGCCAGACAGCCACTTCCCGCCTATGTCTGCACAGAACCCAGAGCTGGGGATGTGACAGGTCAGTTTACCCCACCCGGGAACCTTTGATGGTAAGAAGGAACAGGCTTCTACAGTGGGAGTCACCCCATTCGGGTGCGGGAAGGTGATGGAGTGACGCGTCTTCTGTCTTCCCAGCTGCCCATGGTGCTCGCTGCGTTTCTCTCTGGGGATGGCGGAGATGAGAGGGGTGCTGCTGGTCCTGCTGTACATGTCCCACTCGTCATCTGCCAGTGAGTGTGACAGCTGGAGCCCGGGGTGGGATGGGGTGGAGGGTCATCCAGGAAAACGCCGAGGCCCTTAATGCCCAGGGAGGGACTCCCTTGGCAAGGAAGCCAATCCCCAGAACTTTGTCCAGGCTGGCGTGTGTGAGTGGCAGGGACCAGGTAACACAGAGTGTCGGCATGACTGTGGGACGAATTCTAAGGGTGGGGGACAGTTAGGAAAATCAGCTGTAGGGCAAAGAATGGCCTATGGGGCAGAGGGGTCAGTATGAGAACTGCCTCTCACACTCAGCTCAACCCTGCCCACCTGGAGTACGTTGAGCTCTGCAAACTGTGATCCTGATCAGGACTAGCTAGGCCCACCACAGCAAAGGTCTCTCGGGTAGCAGAACTGGCTGCTATGGTCCCCTTCTCCCTGACCTGTAGGCTGCTCAGGACTAACAAGTCCAGCTTAGGAAAAGGCAGGTGAAGAGGGGACAGATGACTCAAACAGGCTCTGTCATTGGCTAGTTAGGTGATCACACACACACACACTCACTATGCAAAGACCCCACGCCTTCCTCAGCCTTCTCCTTTTCCCTGCCAAGGAGATCAAGAGACAGTCAGAAACATAGACATGGCATTTCTCCCATTAAGCCATAGTTGAGATCCGGAACAGACATTTGGTCTAGACCAAATTTTCTCATCATGGCATTAGAGATGGAATCAGGCACAAGGCAGGGACTCTGCACAAGTACTCTACTACTGAGCTTCTTCCCCAGCACTCAAATAGTGTTTTGGAAAAAGGAATGTCATCACATACATGGAGGTTCTTGGCTTGGGAAAGTTTGGCTAATTCCTATATTAAATGGGAAGGATTGGCTAATCCCTATATTACAGATCGTCTGTGTCTCCAGAGAAAAATCAGAGCATAGACAAGGAATGTCATTGTTGGTATTTCTGAAGCAGCCCTAGTGTGGTCTCAGCAAAGTCTGTGTAAGGGTCTATGGATGGAAATTTGGTCCCAGGATACCCCATAATGAAGAGGTCCTCTGAATTCTTTTTTTGTTATTTGTTTTGTTGCTGAGACAGAGTCTTACTTTGTAGCATTGGCCAGCCTGATGCTCAGTAGGTAGACCAGGCTGGCCTTGATCCACCTGTCTCTGCCTCCTGGGTGCTGGGATTAAAGTCAGACGCTTCCATACCCAGCCCTCTCTGAGTTCTTGACAGTACTGTGGATGACAATGTACTCTATGTTTTGGAAATGTCTTTGCTGCCAACATCCTAGGTCACTACCAGAAGAAGGCCTTCCACTCTGTTTTCTCTTCCGAATACTCGGCACAGCCTTGGGGTCACATCTCCCTGTATAGCCATCAGTCCATTGAGTCTCACTGTCACAGACTCCCAAAGTCCATCCCTGCAAGCTTAGTTTCCAACCCAGTGCCTGGCAGGGTTCTCTGCAGGTGGCTGACTGGCTGAAAAGGCATTCGCTGGGAGTCCAAAGCACAGGATCTGCTATAAGTGCCTGTTACGTGGCACAGAACCCAAGGCCACCAACACGGAAGTAAGAATTGAGCATTTGCAGTTTGGGATTTGAGAGCAAGCAGGAAGATTGTTTGCATTTTTGGAAAAGAGTATTGCTGGTTTTGCTCCAAGGCTCAGCACTATCATTTACAGAAACAGAGTTTGCATTTTCCCATAATCTCCCCCTGTGGTCTTGCAACAAACCCGAGTGGTGTCCAGGCCCATGACTGCACCCTTCAGAAGAGGAAAGAGCACCAGACAGAGTAGTGGCTTGCCCGAGATCTCACAGCATACTGAGACTAACGATTTGGAAGTCTGCTTCCAGGCTCTTCCCAAATACATATCAAGGTCTATCCTGGGGAACTTTTTAGCAAATATAGTGTCCAGAGAGTCTGGTAGATACCAGGTGGAGAATCTCTCTACCCTGGCTACACCAAGAGCTGAGAAGGAGTCTTGTGGGTACTCGAGTTCAACAGAACAAGGTATATCAACCGCTGAGGGAGGACCCAGGGCAATGGAGGGAGTCAGCAGTTTGGAGGAGCAACATAGTTCATAGAGTTGCCAACTTCTTATGAATGATGCCTGGAAAGTTGGGGCTCAGCTCACCCACCCCCAGCACTGTAAGGAAGTCAGTTCCTGGCCTTGCCTTGTCCTGCCTTCTCCAGCCTCCATGATCTTTCCTGTTCTAATAGTCTCTATGCTTGTATAACATAGAACTTTAAGAACAATACAGGTCCATCCAATCTCAGGTTGGCAGAAGAGGCACATCATTTAAACAACATTGTACTCTCCCTGGAAACAAAATCCAGCTTTCACAGTCTGGAAGGCAGAGGATGAGCAGGACTGGGAAGGGGAACTGAGACAACCTCCACATGCCAGGACTTTTATCTCCTTCGTGACAGGAGGTCAGGGAGTAGATCACAGACAGAGTCCTTTTACTCATACCAGACAACCTATTAAACACCAACTAGAAACTAGGCACCACACTAGCTCCTAGGGACACACAGACCCAGTGCGAGGAGCCATACCTGCCAGCAGCTTGCAGGGGATGCAGGGAAAGGCAACCATGAAGCCGAGGCTCAGGACGTGTCTGGAACACAGATGATAACAAGCTGGGTGGTGGAGTTTAGACTCCTCAGCATTGGCTCCCTATGTTTCCACCTGTGGGATGGAGACGGGTGCTCCCTGCCCTACAGCTGGAGTTCCCATCCACTTGAGCCCACCCAGCTCCAGAATTATGGAAGACTTGTCCCAAGTAGTGAATGCTGGCCATGCTCAAGACCCTTTCACATTCTTGAGTTCTTGGGACCCCCTAAACCATTTTTGCTTGAGGGGGGGCATTGTCTTAAATTAAATTCTGCTGCTGTGGCTAACTAAACACCCCCACCTGAGGAGCTCAAGCAGCTGGTCACATCACACCCACAGTCAAGAGCAGGGAGAAATGAACGCACACACTAGGCCTGCTTGTCTGCTCAGCTAGCTTTCCTTGCTTCTGGTTGTTGTTGTTGTTGTTGTTGTTGTTGTTGTTGTTGTTTTGGATAGGGTCTCATTATGTGGCACTGAGTGGCCAGAACTCTATGTAGTTCAGGCCAGCCTCGAACTCACAGAGATCCTCCTACCTCTGCCTCCTGAGTGCTAGAATTAAAGGCAGATGCCACCACCCCTGGGGCTTCTTCACTCTTACACAGTTAAGGATCCCTGTTGGTGCTATCCAAAGCGGGCTGGTTCTTCTTATATCAATCAGCAATTAAGACAGTCCTCAACAGACATGCTCTCAATCCAACCTTATCTAGATAAGTCTTCATTGAGACTCTCTTCCCCTGGACTGGAGAGATGGCTCAGTGGTTAAGAATACTGACTGTTCTTCCAAAGAACCTGGGTTCAATTCCCAGCACCAACATGGCAGCTCACAATTGTCTGTCTCCAGGG
Source organism: Peromyscus nudipes (assembly GCA_902168325.1). Taxonomy (NCBI): domain Eukaryota; kingdom Metazoa; phylum Chordata; class Mammalia; order Rodentia; family Cricetidae; genus Peromyscus; species Peromyscus nudipes. The sequence continues at coordinate 4,912 of CABHPH010130879.1, read as the reverse complement.
GATCTGACACCCTCACACAGACATACCTTCAAGTAAACCCTTAAAGTAAAAACACAAAGTAAAAACAAACAAATCCTTAAAAAACAAACAACCTCTCTTCCCAAGTGATTTTAGGTTGCATCAAGTTGATAATTAAAGCCAGCCATCACAGGCTTTATCTTTCAGATCTACCATAGTAGAAATTAAACTAGAAAAGGTTAAAGCACAAGAACACACAAATCCATGCATACATTTGGCTGGAAAACTGCACCACACACTTGTGAGAGGAGAGTTGGGAAAGCAAGCAACAGTTTTTCCCTGAAGAAAGGGCCTAGACAAGGATGCCTACACGCCCCGTTTCCACCCACTCCACCCGCTTCTGTCCGGCAAAAATGCCAGACAAGGCCTAGCAAGAGGTGCTGCACTCGGCAGAAAGAGTGTCAGTAGCAGGTCTAGTAAGACTTTCAAAGGGTTCAGAGATGCTAGCAAACGTCTTTTACTTTCAAAGGGTTCAGAGATGCTAGCAAACGTCTTTTACGTGGAAGATCTCCTGGGATGAACAAAGCACCAGGGTGGTAGAGTCAGCCCGGAACAAAACAAAGTCCGCAGACCAGGAGTCCCGAGGGCTGGGGAACGGCGGTGCCCATGTGGGACTAGTTCCTGGCCATATAGTGAGGTCTACCCTCCCTCTGCAGTTTGCGGCACCCAGAAAGCCGACATCGTGGACGAGCCCAAGGAGAACCTCGTGGGCAGCAACGAGTTCCCCTGGGTGGTGTCCTTACAGGACCCAGAGTACACCCACCTGGCATTCGGCTGCATTCTCAGCAAGTTCTGGATCCTCAGCACCGCCTCAGCTCTCCAACACAGGCTAGTGCTCCCCAGGGCTGGGCGGGGTGCCCTGGGGACTGGCGGGGCCTGCAGGGTAGAATCCGGGTGTAGTCGCCCGAGCCAAGGTCCTGGGGTCACCAGTGCCTCATGGTACTTTACTATGAGGGCCGAGGGTGGCAGCAGTGAAAAGCGAGATGCCATTTGTTGTGTCTAGGAAGGCCACTTGTGATTTTGCCACTACCACAGAGATGTGGATTCTTTAATTCTATCCACCAGGTGTCCTTCCGGGATAAGCTAAGGAAATCAGCAGGACACCTTGGGCCTCACAAATGTCTGCCACAGCCAGAAGGGCACAGAGAAACGCCGAAGGAAATCGGAGCTGCTCTCAGAATGCTTTTCTCTGGGTGCTCAGAACACTCTGATTCCTAGCCTCCAATTGCGTTCGTTCGTGTCCCCCAAATTAGATACCATAAGCTCAAATTCTTACAGATTAAAAAAATCATAAATATGATTAAAGGAAATATTTGGCAAATTGTAGAATACTTCACTTGTAGTCCAATGACCGTAACTTTTCAGAATCGGCAGTAAAGAGATAATTTTAACCTCTGGGAAAGAAATATGTCATGCAGAAAGTTGTTCACTGGGTGACTAATTACACAGAAAATGCCAGAAAGAATGTAAACATCCAAGGGGGCTTGTGGCGCCGGCCTGTGATCCGGGCACTTGGAGGGTGGAGGCAGGAGCATCAAGAGTTCAAGTTCTTCATCCTTAGCTATATGTTGAGTATGAAGCCAGCCTGGGCTACCTGAGACTCCGCCTCAAAAACGAACACACACAAAACAAAAAACAACCACATAAAAGCGAACGTCCAGTTATCACAGATAAGCAGATTAATATAATTTCTTATGCACGCTGTGTGTGAGAGTGTAGTGTGCATTACATGGATGGAGGGAGAAAGTCTATCGAGTATCAGCTTGGTGACGTCATCACTCTGGCGGCCAAACGCATGCACGAATTTGTATGTTGTGTTTTAACCTTTTCTAGTTTTACTATGCTAGATGTGAAAGATTAAGCCTGTGATGGTTTTGCGTGTGCATGTGTAGTGTGCATTGCGTGTGATGTGTGATGTGTGATGTGTGTGCGTGTGTGGGGGGGGGTTGTATCTTCCTCCGTTGCTCTCCATTTTCCTGAAGCAGGGTCTCTCAAAGAACCTGAAGCTTCACTAATGTGGCTGGTTTTGCCCAGATTCTCTGTCTCCGCCTCCTGAGTGCTAGAATTGCAGGCAGGCCACTTAGCCTTTTTGTGGATGCTAGGTATCCAAACTCTGGTCCTCAGGCTTGCAGAGAGCCATCTCCCCAGCCTGAGAGAATAATCAGTTTAATTAAGTAAAGAAATTGTAAACACATGATAGAATATTCTGTAGCTGCTGAAGTTTTAATACTTTATGTATTTTTTTTTTCGAGACAGGGTTTCTCTGTGTAGCTTTGGAGCCTGTCCTGGAACTTACTCTGTAGACCAGGCTGGCCTCAAACTCACAGAGATCTGCCTGCCTCTGCCTCCCGAGTGCTGGGATTAAAGGCGTGCATCATCACCACCCAGTACTTGAGGTATTTTTAAATTTATTATTCTTTTAGTGTGCATATAAAATAATAGGCTTCATATGGCATTTTCTTTTTTTGTTTATTTTTTAAATTAAATATTTTTCATAAAATATATTTTAATCATGTTTTCCCCTTCCCCAGCTCCTCTCTACCTCTCTACCTCCTCAACTTTGTTCTTTCTCTCTTTCGAAAACAGAAATCAAAACAAGCAAAAGAGCCATAAGATAAAAAGATGCCAAACAAAACAAAATGAAACCAAAAGTCCACAAAAATGTCACTGAGTTGGTTTTGTGTCGGCCAACTACTCCTGGGCATGGGGCCTTCCCCGGAGTGTGGCTGAAGTCCTGGTTTTCCTTTGGCAGCAGGTATCAATTGCAAACAGCCTCTTGGTTAGGGCTGCTGCCTCTAAGTCCAGAAGGAAGAAGCCTGCTGAAACTGTAACCTTGGGTGTTCTGTGTCCACCCCCCCTCTCAGTGCTGGGATCCCGTCTGGCTGGAGCCTGTGTGTGCTGCCACAGTCACACTCTGTGACTTCATATCTGGAAGACATTGGTTCCTTGGAGTCATCCATTACCTCTGGCTCTTATAATCTTTCTGCCGCCTCTTCCTCATAGATCCCTGAGCCTTGAGAGGAGTTTAGTGAACACATCTCATTTAGGACTGAGTGTTCCTAAGTCTCTCACTCTGCACATTGTCCAGTTGTGGGGCTCTGTCTTAATTCCCACCTACCTCAAGAAAAAGCTTCTCTGATGTGTGTTGACCAAGGCACTGATCTATGAGTATGTCATCAGGAGTCATTTTACTGCTGTGTTCCTTTAGGTTTCCCCCTGGTCCATGACCTGTCTAGTCTCAGGTTCTTGGCCACTCTGTACCAGGTATGGGTTCTAGCTCATGGAGTGGACCTTAAATCCAGCCCCCCCCCCAAGTGGTTGGTTACTCACATAATGTTTGTGCCATTATTACACCAGTGTATTTTGCAGGCAGGTCACTGTTGTAGGTCAGGGTTTATAGCTGGGTGATATTGATGAGTACCCTTTTCCTCTGGTAGTGTGCAGAGTACCTTCCAGTACCATGAACACTAGTCAGTAGGAGTGAAGCTTCCAGTTAGACACGAGCTCGACTTCTCTGTGTTCAATGACATAAGTGATGTCTTCAGCAGCAGGGCCTTACCATCAAGTCGTGGAGAGTAACCAAGGGCCTTGGCAAATGGTCTGTGATGTCTGGGGGATTCCGTGGGACCGCTTTGGCCAGTGACTCAATAAGATGTAACCCATTCCTGATACTGGAGGTTTACTTGGTACCCTAGATGTCTACTTCATGATGGTGTTTTCAAGCATGTGTATCATTTATTGTATTCTGCTAGGTCCATTTTCATTACCTTCTGTTGTTCATGGTTCACCCTTGACCCTCACACTGGTCAGAATTTATATATATATGTGTGTGTGTGTGTGTGTGTGTGTGTGTGTGTGTGTGTGTGTGTGTAATCTTGGCTTTTATTATTTAAAGGCTCCATACTTATTTCACTTTCTAACTCTGTGCCTGTACCTTCAACACTTTCACAACAACTTTCTGCTCCTCAACAAGGGAGCATGCCTGATCTTCCATGGACATACTCAGCATACACAGAGCCACCATCGGCCCTGCTGACATGCGTATTTGATTCAGACGATCTCATAGGGACTTCAGGTCTTACAGCACAAACCCCCCAAAGTCTGACTGAGATTCTGGTGCTTTCCCAACCTTCTTGGTATAAAAGTAAACAACGCTATGGCCAAGGGTTCCGGAGAGCCTTGTGAGAGACTGAACTACAGGAAAACCTACAGTGGTGTGTCAGACATGGCCATTCCGAGTGTGTCTCAGCACTGTCTCCAGAGGAGCCAGAGCCTATGTTTGTAGGTGGAAATCCATGCAGACAGTCGAATATCCACAAAGAAGCGGAGATTCGCAGTGGGATCATCCCTCAGTCACTAGTGTCTCTCCCTTGTACCATCTTCTGTCATCACTTTCTTGGATGTTTTTCTTAAATACCTAATGTGTTCATGGATATCTACAGATCTTCTATATCGATTCTCCTGTCTATCAACACAGAATTCTCTCTCCCCTAGACAGCTTTGGTTTCCATAACAAAATATCATAAACTGGGTGGTTTAGCCCAGAAAGTCCAGGTTCGAGTGTCAGAGGCTTACTTCCTTCTGGACTTACAGGAAGAGGCCTTCCAGGTGTGTCTTCACATGGTTACTTTCCTCTGTGTGAGATTAAGACAGAAGATAGACTGTGGGGGTTTCCTGACATCAACAACCCCAGGCGCGCACCTACACACACACACATACACACACACACACAGATCACATACATACACATACACACACATACACATACACACACATACACACATATACCACATACACACCACACACACACATACACACACACCACACATACACACACACACCACATACACACACACACACCACATACACACACACACCACATAAACACACATAC
>CABHPH010130878.1:0-21166 GCA_902168325.1 Peromyscus nudipes | reverse complement strand
AAAAAAAAAAAGATTGAAAGGCAACAGAAAACGAACAGTGTGGAGCTGGGTTATGAGGAGTGCTTACTCCTGTGGGCACATGCTCTGTTCAACAGAACAAGTCTTTTGAAATTGAAAGTTTGGCGATGACATTTTCTGTTGTGCCTGTAGTGGGTATAAACATGCCAATCTGATCCATTTCTCTCCAGACATTCCCTTAGATGGCAACTTATTTCAAGCTACTGAGTGTTCTCAATATGGCTTCCAAGAACTCTGTGAGGATTGGCTAACTCTCTGCTCATACTGTTGACAGCATGATGATTAAGTTCAGCCTAAGGGTAGTATTTACTAAGTGGGTACAATTTGTTATGGTTCTCCCAGTGGAGCCTGAAGATTTACGTGACATAGAAAGGAGAGAATTGTAAATGAATGAGTGTCATATAATGGGATGAATACAGGAATGTGCCAGGTTCCAAATGAAGAGAGTAGGGGAATTCCAGGTCATTGGTGGTTTTAGAAAAAGTAAGACCTGACATCACTCCATTAAAGAATTAAACAGGTAAGAACAGCTTGTGATTACAAACGCCCCAAAGAGCCATTTAGTCTGTCTCAATTTTTGGTATCCAGAAACTTTTTTTTTCAAAGAGCATTTAACTTTTCATTTCTTTTCTTGATTACTAACGGTTGGTATGTATATTGTGAAGAAAACACACAGCAGGAAATGAAAATAATTTGATGAACTTGGGAATGGTGGTGCATAGGTTCTTCCCATCACTAGGGATGTTGAGACAGGAGGCTAGAGCAAGACCTATCTAAAAACAAAACAAAACAAACAAAAACCAAACAGCTGGCTGTGGTACCGCACGCCTATAATCCTAGCGCTTAGCTATGGAGGCAGGAGGATCACAAGTTCAAGGTTATCCTTGGCTATAGAGTAAGTTGGTGGTCAGTCTGTGCTACAGAAGACCCTGTCTCAAAAAACCCAACCCAACCAAATAAGAAACAAGCACTGGGGTAGGACCTGGGGCTGTTCTCTCTTTGCTATTTTATCTCTTCAGTGAATAACCCTCTGCTTTTGTTTTACTTTGCTAAATATATAAGTGGTAAGTCACGAATGAATATTTGCCAGCTGACAAAGTTTTCTTGTTTGTTTGTTTTAACATTCTGAGGCCTAGAAATTGGTTTTAGTTTGGTTTTTGTTGTTGTTGTTTGTTTTGGGTGTTAGCGGGGTTTGTCATTTTCTTCCTTTGTTTCGTTACTGCTTTCTCATTTGCTTTCAGTATCTCTCTGTGTTGCTAGACTGTTCCTGGATCCATATGCTGCAGTCATCCTCTTACTTCAGCTTCCCCAACATCTAGGACTCCAGGCCTGCGCCAGGGCAGCTGTTGAGTTGGCGTCCCTGTTTTGACCAGTGGCACCATTCTGTTTCCTGGTTGGCATCTCTGTCAACAGTAGACTTTGACCCTACAGTTATAACATTGGCAATACTCGAGGGTTAGAGTCACCCTACACTTTAATTTTTTTATTTGTCTGATGTTAGGGATCAAGCGCAGGGCCTCGAGCATGCTATCGAGGCAGGTGCCGACTGCTAAGCTGTACCCCAGCTATCCCCCCCCCCTTTTTTTTTTATCTGGCAGCTTTGCCTTCTGCTAGCTTGGCTCCGCCACAAGGTATCTGCTTAGTTAGAATTCTGCTGGTGAATTGGTCCAGCTAGGCAATAGCATCTCACAGCCAAAAGCACTTAAGTAGTAGAAACCATGAATGCAAAGAATGCATGCCTTCCCGTGAAGCTGCGGGTTGGAGGACCGCAGGGCAGACTGAGCCCGCCTGGCTCCTTCTTCTCCCTGTTCTTGGCTCCAAGGGCAACCAGGACAACAGGTTCTTTGTTCCCACTTCTTATTTTTACAGGAACAAATGAAAGCCTCTGCCAGCACTGACTCCATATCTGGCCTTTTCATCTCGAGCTGGAGAGGAAGCTCCAGGGTGAAATCACCCCCCCACCACCACCACTGTCCCCCACCCCCAATCTTTCTTGTGTACAAATGGCCGCCTTGGGTGACAGCCATCAGGTTTTGTCCCCATGTCTAAATATTTTCGTCTTGGGCCTCAGGAAATAGAAATTTAAAAAAATCAAACGAAAGCCCAAAAAAAAAAATGTGTTTTTTCTCCCTCATAAAATTCCTCCTGCTACATATCATTAGAAATCACTTTCAGGAAGTTGTGGCTTCCTCCCGCAAGAAGCAATAGCCCTCAGCCACTTGGAAATCAAATCCATAACCCAAAATATAGTAGAGTTTCATTTTCCTTTTAGAGTTTGAAAGGATAAGAGGTCCCTGGGGAAATAAAGCATCAACTTCTTGGCTGCTGGGAAACTTCAGAAGTTGGAAACGTGGAACTAGGACCCATAATGCACTTGCCTAGAGTGTACAAGGCTCTGGCTTTGACCTCAGCACCACAAAATCAACAAAATGGCAGCCACAACTCAGGAAACTGGACTTGTGTGGATTCTGTTTGGGTTTTGTTTTGTTACATCATTGTCACCTGAGTTAAGTTGGATGGCTTAACTATCCCTTCCACCTCAGCTAAATAAGCAGCAGTCTTAAAAGAACGCAGTTCTCTAGTCCTCAGCCATCACCCTTCCTGTCTTGACCAGTGGGTAGAAGGTTCCTCAGGTCGTCTGCCAACTTTTATGCTGGAAACAGAATTTGTGTTCTAGGGCCTTATGTCATCTGGAATGGATCTGGGCCTCCTCTCATCTCCAGACCTTACGGTTACCCACAGGGGTTTGATTTAGCCTCGAGAGTCGGGGACTGTTGCAGTGCCCGAAGGTGTTAAGCAATCCTCAAACAGCAAGCAACCACTAGGTGTTTTTGAAATTGAAGGTTTCTGGGAAGTTTTGTTTGCTTGGCATATGTGTGAGGAATTGTTATTTGTGCCAGAAATATTTCTATTACATGCATTTTTTTTCTGTATAGGACCTTTATTGATTTGTCTTCATAAGGAGCCTACATTTTCTGAAACACTATTGATCCTCAGCCCTACCACCTGTCACCACCACCCCCAACTCTAAGAAGCCCTGGACTCATTTCGCACGAAACATGGTATCTGATTGGCCACTGCCAGGCATTCTGCTACTGGCTCGAGGATTTGCTATCCAACAGCAAAATCATGATATACATAAGACTCCACCCTCTGTCTGGTCCTTACTTCTGAAGACAGCCCAAGGGCTAACGTCTCAGAAGCGAGAAGCCTGGGCCCGGCAGTAAGGCATATTCATATGTGCCAGGGACAGATAGTTAGATTACACATGAATAAGAACTCATGGGATGAATGCTAAAGCCCCTTTGGTGTATGTCCCTCGGTGTTTCTACAAGCCTCCTGCAAGGCACCTACCTTAACTGAAGGGTGGGTCCACCAATACTGCCTACTTTCTGGTTTCTCCCTTGGGCACCAAGCTCCTGCTGTTGGAGTAATCTGCTGCAAGCACTGAAATAAGCACTCTATATTTGGTACTCTTAGAATATTTGTCACCAGTGTCCTACCTTGTCCTTGTAAATCTAGGCTAAAGGTCATCATTGGCTTTATACCCTAGGACTAGAAAGCCTATCTGTGAGAGGAATCCATGAGCAAAGAGGAGAGAGCTGCTAAAACCTCAGATTGGTTAGTCTGCAAGGGATGAAGCCACTTCCTTGCCCAAGGCTCCAGAATGGCCAAAAGCTTGGTGGCTGTGGTGACTTTGGCCACCCATTTCCTGATAAACACACAGACAAGAACGCTTTGTCTCCTGAGGCTAGAACTAAGCAGCCAGAGTAGACTCCTCTGAGCCTGGCTGAGGGAAAGCCTGAGTCTAAGATTGAACATAGGGGCCTCAGAATGAAACTCAGACCAAATGCTCATGAGTGTCCCCTCTTCCTCAAGAGCAAGGACTGTCTGAATACCACCTCCTACTCAGGCCCCTGGTCATGCCTGCTCTGGACTGAGTCTGAGTATGGTTCATGTGAGGTCAGCCTGTGAAGGGATTAATGCCTTGGAGATGTGCAGACAGCAGTGAGGAGATCCAAGCCATGGGTTCCTTGTAGCTGAAGGAGAGTTGGATTTGAGCTCAGTTTTGACAGGTTGGAGGAGCCTGATTGAGCATTTACTTAGACCTTTCCAATGTCTCCAAGTGACCAGATTTCCATGGCTCATCAGTAAATTTGTAAGTAGAAGCAAAACAAAGACCTTGGTCAAGCATAAAGATGTCTTTGTCCATGAAGGTGGACCTTGAACACACCAGATTCCAAGGCAGATAGGTGAGCATTTGTGCAGAGTGGACACAGGCTCTCACACATAAGCACGGGGAAAGCAAGGGGCCAGTTGTTTTCAGTTAATTCCATTTTTTAAAAAGTTTATTTTGTGATTGTGTGTGCATGCGCGTGCGTGTGTGCGTGCGTGCGTGTGTGTGTGTGTGTGTGTGTGTGTGTGTGTGTGTGTGTGTGTGTGTGTAGGTCAACATTTCCGAGTCTTGCCTTCTATCTTGTTTTTGCTGCTGTGCTGAGTACTCCGGGCTAGCTGGCCTTTGGCCTTTTGGGGAATTCTTCTGTTGGGAGAGCTTCCTGTCTTGGCCTCTCATTTCACCATAGGGATGCTAGGATTACTCTGTACTTTTTACCTGGGATGCAGGGACTCAGTGCAGGTTGTAAGGCTTGTGTGACCAGTGCTTTTACTAGCTGAGACATCTCCCTGGCCTGAAATGTTTAATTTAAGAACAAACCTTTTAGCCTTAAAAGAAAAATGAGATACATACTATTTGAAATGACAAAAGGTGCCCAATTAATTCAATTAATTGAGTTATTTAACTCAATAGAGATGTTTATTACACACAAAGAGAAGGTCTAGGGATCTTTTTGCTTTATTTGTTTATATAAGCTTACTGTGCTTTGTTCAGACAAAGGGAAGACAAAATTAGAATTTAGTTTAAAGATCTTATCAATTCTAGGATGGAACAATGTATCATTCTGTAAATCAGAATGAGTGTCCCAAGGAGCCAAGGACAGAGGTTGTTGTATAGCCAGAAACCAGAACGATTTCTAAAACTGGTTTGGTTGTTTCAAAGTTGCTTACTCTGTAAGGTGGGAAGAGGAAGAGAGTAATAAAAGAGATCTAAGGGAAGGTCTCCTGAGGGAGCCTAACCCTGGCATCCAGGAGGTGGGCGGTGAGGAATGGAGATAGGAGGATTACAAATTGAGCCAGCCTGGGCTACATAATGAAACCTTGTCTTAAACAAGGAGAGAGGGCCAGACGGTGGTGATGGCACACGCCTTTAATCTCAGCTCTCGGGAGGCAGAAGCAGGCAGATCTCTGTGAATTTGAGGTCAGCCTGGTCTATATATCAAGTCCTAGGACAGCCAGAGATACATAGAAAGACACTGTCTCAAAAACAGAACAAAACAAAACAAACAAACAAAAAAAACACCACATAAGTAACTGGTTAGCATAGGGCTGCTTCCAGTATCTTTTTACTTAATTAAGGCAGAGGGAATGTTGTTAAGTCAACTGAAACCTTTTTGTTTGGGAATTGGCTGTTATCTCTCTCTCTTGATTCCACGCTGGGAATTGTCTAGTCTTAGAATTCTTTGGAGGACAGATAACAACTTGACTTGGGTTTGGCCTTGAGCAGCAGTGACTCCATTTTTATTTCAGGCTCCCCATTGAGGCCTGGGGCAGGAATTTAGTCTATAACAATGGAGTCCTATAATTTTTGTTTGGCAGTACCCACACTCCAAGGCTGAAGGCTGAACCATCCAGAGCTCTGCACGTCTGCTGAGACGTAACAGCCAGGTGGACACGGAATGTTCTTGATTGACAGTAAGAACTCGGCACTTTGCTCTTTTTTTTTTTTTGTTTTTTGTTTTTTTGTTATTAACACCTGAACTAGGATTCTTACATCTAGAAAATTATGGACTGAATTTACTGTGCTAATATTTTTCCCATAGAGACAACCTCACATCAATTTTAATTAACTAATTAGTTAATTAATTAACTTATCTATTTTGGGCAATGCTGGGAATCAAACCCAAGACTATGCCCATCCTCGACTATACCTCTAGGTTATACACCTCGACCTCTAATTTTTTAGATATTTTTACTTTACTATCTCATGTTTGATTGAAAAAGACAAAATTATAAAGTCAGAATAAATACTTTAGATATGTTGTTTTGGATGGTGTATGGTAGAGAGAGCAGTGTAGTGGAATGTTCAAGAAAACCTCTGGATATACTGTAGACACTAGGACTGGCCATCAGGGGCTGCACTGTGGTCTCTTCTGACTCCCAGGGTCTGATCAGAAAGTGAAAGAACATCTGTCCTTTGGAATCTGCTGTTTCTCCGGACTGAACCTAATCCTGCTGATTCTAATAAAACTAAGTCAAGTGTCAGCCTGGCTGTTCCGCTGAGAGTTCACTTGATGTCCTCACTGACCCTTCCACCTCCTCCAGCTACTAATGTCTGGTGTCTAGAAATGAAGAAAGGGGAAAGGCCCCTTCATCCTATGCTCCAAAGAGCCTTAAGTCACTTGTGACCCAGGGGCATCCAGTGCTAGAGAGGCCTAACTCAGAGCCATGATGCTGGGCTGTTGTTTCCATGGCAACAGATGCAGGCTATGAGTTTCCCAGTGGGTGTTTTTTCTCTTCCCTCCATCCTCTCCTCTGTCCTTCTTTGATGAACCTCTCCTCCCCTCAAATATTCCCTTTTGTTTCCATATCATATATGTTCACTATTAATGTAGAGGCTGCGTATTTTGACTCTCCCCTGTTCCTCTTTCTTATTCCCTTCTGTGTTTCTTATTCCCCTTCTTTGCCACCATGGTCCTTTGGTCTTTCCTTATGGTCTTTTATCAGCTGGACTTAGCACAAGGTCACAATCCTTGCTTGCTCTCAGGCAAGTGAGCCTTAAGGCATAGTCACCACCTGGTGTTGGAGGTACCATTTACAAATGAGAAAAATGAAGTTCAGAACTGGTCAAGGTCTCACATGCCTGGACCAATTAGAAGAGGGATACCATGCTTCCATCCTTGAGGCTGGCCCTGGGACACCTCACGGGGACCATGTCATTATTATAAATGCCTGGATTGTATCATGGGATGCCTTGTTACCTTTCTAAGCCACTCAGCCTTTGCCAGCACTCATTTACATAGAGATAGCTGTCTGTCTTAGAAATCAATGACTTCTGTTCCTCTTGGTGGCTCTGTCTTAGGTGGAGCTCCCTAGAAGCAGAGCCTGATGCACGAATTCCTGTGCAGACAGTTTCTAGAGGGAGGCACTCGGGAGCAGGGGGATAGACAGAAAGGGAAGCAAGGCAAAAATGTGGGCTCTGCCAAATCCCACTCCAAAATGCCCCACCTTGAGAGAAGGCCACTCCCTTCTCCAGCTACATCTGTATGTCGTGGGCAGATATAACTTCCCAGGCATTTCCAGGAGAATGAAGAGGCTATAAGCTGTTGGTGGCCAGTCCCCCTAACAACCAGGATGTGAACTCCTGTCCTGGAAAGGGGGCTCTGGAGGGGATGAGAGCATCCACCTGACAGTCCATATGTCATCCGTCAGCTCTTTCCTGAAGATTATTTCTGATAAAAAGCCACTTGGTCCTCTAATAATACACTATAAACCTCACGTGGCTGGCTGGATCATGTCAGTGCCAAAGACTAATTGCAAAGTCTAATTTATGGTTTCTTCTTTATGAGGCTCCATGAATCTTACTCACCATCTTCCTGTCTGGGCCCTGGCTGCTTAGGCTGAGGCCAATCATCAGAACAAAGAGCATTTTTAAAAAACAACAACTTCAAACCAGGGAGGACTTGTGGGATGTGACCTTCTAAGAAGAAGTGAAATCCTTTCTTACTTACTCAGAACACCTGGGAGGAGGACCATTGTCAGACACTGTCAGATTTGGACTTGATAATATATGGCAGATTGGAGACGGTGGGAAATGTGGCGCTATGGTTTTTCCGTTTTGGTTTGGTTTGGTTTGAAGTGCTGAGGAGCCAACCTAGGGCCTTGAAGATACTAGGCAAGCGCTATACTACCGTGTATCTGTGGCTCTGAAATACTTACTTTGAACTTACCGCATTCCTTTAGTAGCATGTTACCACTCCCCTCCTCCAGCCCTCTAAGAAAACCAAACAGTTAACTGATCAGAACCCAAAGTTCATATTCCCTACTTAGTTCGCCAGCCACACGTTCCTTACAGTGACGTCCTCAAGTGGACTGGATCAGTGTTCCCCAGAGCTTAGGAGAACCGGGTGGCTCTGACCCACCAGGACCCACATAATCAGAATATTGGGTGTCAAAACCAGGAGTCTGCAGCTTCACCAGTCCCCAGAGAATTCCTACACAGGCTCACAAATTTGGCAAGTTATAGTCTTCCAGTGTGGCTCCCGTTGTGATCCCCTTACCCACATTGATCCCCTTACCCATATCCCACCTCAAAGTCTCATTGACTTTATCTGGTGTGCAGTCTCACCTCTGACCCTGTCTGAGTTTCTTGGACAGCATTTGTAGATGGGTAGGGTGAAGAGGCAGTGGTCTTCAGTTGGCTCACCTGTGTGATAGGAGTCTTCACACCTGCTTAAAGAGTTTGCTCTTTGACCCCCATGAGGAGTCACTTTAGAACACCCAGGGGGGGCTGTAGTGGCTTTTGCAGAAGGGGCAGCACCTTCCCTTATTCTGACACGGGCTCCTCCTTCTGAAAACTGACAGTCTAATTAAAAGAAAACTTTCATGTATTTGAGCAAAAACAACACAAAAAGCATGACCTCTCTTTGATTGTGTGTGTGTGTGTGCTGGGACCTCACTGGTTTGCCTGAGCTGGCCTTGGTCTCCCAGGTTCAGGTGATCCTTCTGCCTCGGCTTCTTGTGTAGCTGGTGCTTGAGACACACATCTAGATGATAAATGGAACATGAGGCTGTTTAGATCTGTATAAAACCAAGACACTGGGGAAAGGGGTGGCATGGGTTCCCTGGCGGTCCTAGTGTTCTCCTTTTGTCTCCATGACAGTGACAGAGATGGACAATCTCAGGTTTCCTTTCTGCAGTCTTCCATTCTCCATCCTTCCCAGTCTTAGGGCTTTATCCAAGACACACACTGGGCATGTGTTTGATGACTGGATGTAGCCCACACTAAGCCTGCGCCTTTGGACACAAGGATCAAGTGTGACGTTCCTGCTGACTACTCTGGGACCATGGTGGGGACCTGGTCCCTCAGAGCCAGGGAAGGTGTCAGTGCTGAGTGTGAGAGAGGAAGAGGGTCCCCAGAACCAAGCAATCTTGGACTAGAATTTCAGTACTCTCCCTCTGAGCAAGGACATGCCCTCGATCAAGATCTGACTTCCTGATCCTTTTGTTTATGATTTGTTTTGCTTTTTGTTTTCTTTTGTTTTTGAAACAGGATCTCACCTGTAGCCTTGGCTGGCCTGGAACTCCCTATGTACATCACGCAGACCTCCAACTCAAAGAGATCCAACTGTCTCTACTGGGATCAAAGGCCTGGGCTCTACACCTGGCTACCTTGAAATCTTGATCCTTCTACGTCCATTTCCAAGTGCTAGAATTATACATATAATACACATGTGTACCTAGACCAGCACCATAGTACTCACAGTGTAGTGCTTCAAGGAGTGCTTGTGAAGAGACCAGCAGCTCCATGCATCCTCAAGCCTCAGTTTTCTTATTTCTCAACTAGAATTAGGTGTTGGTACCAAAGGAGGTCAATATGGTTTGTTTGTTACTATGATCCACAGACCACAAAACCTCCCCATTTGAAAGGCATGAGTCATTCAGGGGTTTTCAGTGTATTCATAATGTTGTGCATTCCTTGCCATTACCGTATACCACATTTCCTACTACTCCCGGAGTTACCTGGTTTGTAGTCCCTGCTCATTTCCCTCCCCTTTATTCTCAGCCAACCACTAACCTACTTTCTCTCCCTGGGTCTCTTCCCACTCGGAACTTGTGTAATAGAGCTGTACAATACCCAATACCATGACCTTAGCTCAATGACCCCTTATCCCCCACCACAAAATGGGATGGACTTACATACCTGGCTCTTCTCATTTAGCATGATATTTTCCAGATTGACCCTGTGGTAGCATTTCATATTGTAGCTGAGTAATATAATGCATCCATTTATTGTTTATTTGTGGGTTTGGGGTTGTTTGTTTGTTGTTGTTGAGACAGGATCTCACTATGTAGCCCTGACTGGCCTTGAATTTACAGAGATCTGCCTCCTGACTGCTGAGATAAAAGGAGTGTGCCACCACACCACACCACACCACACCCAACTATAAAAAGCTTTTAGGGCATACATTTGTTGGCTTTTATGAATAGCACAGCACCACTGAATTATGATATTTTTATTATTCCTAATGTTGGGGATAAAGAATGCTTAGGTTTGTAAGAAGAAAAGAAAACCAGTCATTTATATACAGAACAAATATCCCCAAGTGTGATTTGCCTATAAGGGGCAACAGTACTTGTATTTGTGACAAATGCCTTTAAGCATTGAGACCTCGGTTTACTGCATCTGAAGTTTAGCAATTTAAAGGTCTGTCCTCCAAGTAAGAAATACTTTATGCCCAAAGACAAACAAACCTAAGTCAAAGAATAATAGTCTGTATAGTATTTAGAACCTTTTGAAAATAAGGGGTAGAGGTAGAGGGCTGGGCCATTGCATACAGAGTGCTTCCTTTTATACTAGTGGATAAAACATGTCTGTCCTCAAGATCTTTAGATAGAAGGGTGACGACCTTTGGATGCTACACATCCTTTGACAGGTCTGCCCAGTAAGTTCTGAGGAATGGGATCAGTCCTTTGAGCCCTGTCCTTTTCTTCCTTCTAGCATGGTGAGACACAAGGATGATGGCTATTCTGAAGACAAGGATGGGAAGACGTGTCCCCGAGACTCTGGCTATGACAGCCTCTCCAATAGGCTCAGCATTCTGGACCGGCTCCTCCACACCCATCCCATATGGCTGCAGCTGAGTCTGAGTGAGGAGGAGGCAGCAGAGGTTCTGCAGAACCAGCCTCCAGGGGTAAGACCCAAGACTCGGGAGAGGTTGAGGCAGGCATGCTGCTGCCTGACAGAGAAACACTTAGAGATAGTTCCAGAAAGTTCTTCCCGGCTTCTAGGTGGCTTCCAGTGTAGACCTCAAATACAATGCAGGGGAATTCTGGGGTCCACAAGGCAGTTTCTGAGAGCAGACCTTTTCCAGGTCTGTCTTCCTGTTTTCATCTGCTCGATGATGGGACTGTATGGCTCAGCAGGGTGCCAGAGCATCAAAGGAAGGAAGAGCCCTGGCCAGAGGTCCTGGGCCTGACCTTCTGGGCCTGCTTCTGGGTCCCTGCCTGCCCTGATGCTCTCCCTTCATTCTGAGTCTGGGGATCCTATGGGGCCCAACCATTTATCTAGGGACATAACCTTAAGCAGTTGTGTGACCCACAGACTTGTCTTCTCAGGCTACCAGTGTTGGGTTTTTTTGTTTGTTTGTTTGTTTTTTTTGTTTTTTTTTTTTTTTTTTTTTTTTTTGGTCTTTCTCAGTCACTTTCCATGTGAATCTAAGTCAGATTCTGTTTCAGCAGCTACTACCTATCCAGGACCATTGGTTTCTCTTATTCAGCATGCTTACCCTACAGATAGGCACTGTAGCCCATGTCTGCAATCCTAACACTGGATGGCTGAGGCAGGAGGATCTAGGTTCAAGACCAGCCTGGGCTATGTAGAAAGACTCTCTTTAAAAAAAAAAAAAAGAAAAAAGAAAGATGGAGAATGGCTGAGTAGATAATGCACTGGTCATACAAAGTATGAGGACTAAACTTCGGCTCCCCCAACCAATCTGTGAGCTCTGGATTCAATTGAGAGGCCTCAATAAATAAAGTATAGAGTAATTGACAAAGATACCTGATGTCAACTTTGGATATAAATAAATAAATAAATAAATAAATAAATAAATAAATAAATACCACTCTACTGCTCTATAGAAGTTCCTTAAAAACAAAACAAAACAACAACAGAAAAAACCCATTATTCCATGACTGGCATATCTGGTGCTGTCATTATGGTAGGGTCTTGCCCACATATAGCTATTTAGATTCTCTCACATTAGAGTGAATGAAATTAGCAACTTGGTTATTGAGTTTCACTAACTCCATTTTTTGTACTTAGGACCTACGTGTTACTGCCGTAGTGGATGGCCCAGGATAGCAACTCTCTCCATCACTGTAGACCGTTCTAGTGTGGATAGCACTTTGTGCAATGTCCAAGCAAAAGACAAACACAGTAAATCACAGATAAAATAAGGCTTAAAGCGTATGCTAGATACAAAGTAACTAAGCCGTACATGTATAGCAAGGAGAAAATTCTATCAATAGCTAGCTGAGGAATGCCATAGCAGCGTCGGAATCCTGCAGCAGCCAGGGCCTACCTGTGCCATTATCTGTCCATACAAGTGAGTCTGTCAGTCTGTGAATCTGTCTGTCTTTGCTTCTTCTTCTCCTTCCTGAAAACAGAAACAGACAGGACTAGGAATTCCATTAGAACAAGCTCGGTGCTATGAGGCACAATATTTGATCATCTGTGGAGAGAATTCCTTGGCTAGCATACTAGACTGTTGCCTCTAACCTTGGTCTGTGTGGTCAGAAACTTCTTCCCGTGAGGCTTTCCTTTCTACCAGTTGAATTACGTGCTTGTGCATTTCTGCCAAAAAATTGCGAAGCCGGACATTGCCAGGCAGAAGTTCCCACCCTGCCCTGCTTCCCTCCCTGGGTGGAGCATAAGCCATTCCTGCTGAGACCTGCATGAGGAATAAGCTAGAAGAATAGTCTCTCTATCCACCTACCTGAACTCTTGACAGGGCCTATCCTGACAAGATGGGGCAGGCAGAGGACAGGCACCATGCGGACCAGAGACAAGAATGAGGATGGAGGAAAAGCAAGTGGCTAGAAGCCTGGCCCTGGTGGCGTGAATGTATTAAGGATGATATTGCATCCTTAATTAGGCAACTGCCCAAGACAGAGGTCTGTGGACTACTCTGGAAGGAACCAGAGTATAGATATTGTTGGGTTTTCTGGTCATACAGTATTTGCCACATCTACTTGGCACAGGCTCTGTCAGGCAAAAGCAGCCACAGACAGCATGTAAAGGAATGTGCAGCTGGGCATCAACACAGAGTTGCTCACAGAAGCAGACTCAAGGTGGATGTGCTCTATAGGCTTGACTTTGTCAGCCTCCCCGATAAGGCCACAATATTTTAAGAATCAAGGCCCGGGGGTACACTACTTATCCCTAATTGGTCTCCACTTCTTAAGGAAGCTGCCTCTCAGAGTTTGGACCCTTTATCCCAAACACATGCACCGAGGATGCTATTTGGGAAGCATTTGCCTCAATTTTAATCTGTCCCAGAGCCTGAGTGCTCAGATGTGTGAACCAGATGAGTTCCATGGATGCCCCGTGGGAACTATGGGAAAAATAAAGCTCAAAAGGCTTTCCAGTCACTCCTTTCCCAATAAGCATCATGGGTACTGTAGGAAGAGGAAAGCAAAGATCAACTGGAGTGGGGGTGTGAAATACTGTAGCGAGAGAGAAGCAGAGAGTGTAAGGAGTTCCAATCCAGAGGACAGAATTAAAGAACAGGACAGTGTAGCTCCTTAAAGAAGAGCCATTCACTATAGTAGAGGACCAGAACTTAACCAAGGCCACAAGCTACACACCCCATTTGATTTATAGGCCAGGTGGATGATGCTAGAGACCTGTGAGCACTTGACCTACACAGCAGCACGTGGCAGGGCTGCCTCTGCACTGACAGAGGCCCAGCGGCCTTGACATCATTCCTGGAAATTGGTTTGGTGTAAAACATTTATGTGAAGACAGTGTATATATTTGGTGTAAAAAAAAAAATGTATGTGAAACCTCGAGGAAGCAGTCTCAGTGTTGGCTGGGGTGAACCTCAGAGTACACCCACCCACCTCCCAAATGCAGCAGTCATTTTTTTTTCTCCTGAGGGTTTTTTCCATGTGTCTGACCTGACCCATTAAGTCATTTTTCAAAAGAAGTTAGAAAGTCATACTCAAAAGCAAAAACTAAAACTTCAAAACAACTGCTTTTTCACTCTTAACAAATTCAAGTTCCTCTTTTAAACTTGCCGCACGTCAACTTAGCCAATGAAGTCCCAGTTTACCATCTACAGTTTGAGTATATGAACTTCTCTGTATTTAAGCTCACCTACCAAGACACCTGTCTGAGGTAGGGGCTAAGCCATATATACCTACAACAGTGAGACAATCACCGGCCTGCCATTGTCTCTGCAGACAAGGGACATTTTAAGCTTCATGGATAAAGTTGGGTCAGGGGGATGTAGGGTTCTTCTAAGCCCCTTTTGAAAGCAACGGGTCTTCAATAAGCTCTGAGCTTTCTCTGTGGAGGGTTGATGGGGGAATGTCTTTCTGTACTCTGTGAATATGTGTTTCTCTGATTGGCTGATAAATAAAGCCGTTTGGCCTATGGCAAGGCAGATTAGAGGCAGGTGGGAAATTCAAAGAGAGAGACAGGAAGAAGGCTGAGAGAGAAGCCAGTCAGCTGCCCAAGGAGCAACACGTAATGGGACCACAGGTAAAGCCACGGAACATGTGGCGATACATAGATTAATAGTTATGGGCTGATATAAGACATAAGAGCTAGCTAGCAAAAAGCTGGAGCCATGGCCATACAGTTATAACTAATATAAGCCTCTGTGTGTTTACTTGGGGGACGCAAGTGGGGGAGATTTGTCCCGACTGCTGGCAGGCCAGGACACAGGAAATCTTCAGCTACAGAGTGTTCTTCACCAAGCTGTATAGTCCTGTTGGGAAGGCTGTTCTATGCACGGGGTATCATATGTAAGGAAAATTATGTACCCAGGTTTTCATCTCCTTAACTTGTGTTTTCCTTCCTTCTACTAGATCTTTTTGGTTCGTAAATCCTCCAAAATGCAGAAGAAAGTCCTCTCCCTTCGCCTGCCCTGTGAATTTGGAGCACCGCTCAAGGAGTTTGCTATAAAGGAAAGCACATACAGTAAGTGTTTGTCAGAGAGCGAAGGCAGGCCTGATGGGAAGGAGCCCGGACTTTGATGCCCACAGACATCTAGTCCTGGCATTCGGCTTTGGCTTTCTCATCTGTACAGTGAGGTGGTGTTAGCCTCTGAGTAATTCAGAGGCCGGTTAAACAACCTGTGCATACTGTGTGCATCCTGGTGTTTGGCACATGAAAGGGGCTGAGTGTAGATTGTCTTTTCTTGCCCTGTCCCCAGTTAGGTCCAGTGTAGGTTTGGGGCCCTGGTTTGCTGATGACTAAGCCACAGAGAAGTTGTAGCAACACAGCCCTTTTACAAGATCTCATGCCAAAGCATGTGTCTACACATCTTCCTGAATAAATAAGCCTCAAGCACATGAGTTCCCTCCAGGTAGTCACTGTTCAGTCTTCCATGAAAGGCAGTTAATCCGAGATGAATCTAGCCCTGTGGGCAGATGACGAGCTGCAGATTTTCAGGGAGTTGATGCTCAGCCATGTTGGTTTCCTTTCTGTTGTCTACTTTCTGGTCATTGAAAATGTGGAGTGTCAGTTGGGAGGCCAAGTTTTAAATAAAAGAGGGAACACACAGTTCTGAGGTACTGCCAGTCTCCAAGAAAAGATCAGGAAATGGATCTGCACAACAAAGTGGGGGGATCTGAAAATTCTAGGTTAGCAAGCTGAGGGGTGAAGGCCAGAGAGTTGAGTTAGGAAGTCTGCAGGATGGAGCATGACTCAGTCCCTGCATCTGAAGGTACTGAGGTGAACTGAAGGACAGGCATGAGAGTCTCTCACCCTAGTGTCCAGTCTCCTTGAGCCAATGACCTTCCATAGAATACAAGGAAGTGATATTTCTAGCTCAGGAAAACCTTGCCTGCATCCATGATCTGCTTCCAGTTCAAGTGTAAACCTGGAATTCACATGATCAAGGGTACCTGGGAAGCAGATGCACCTGAGCAGGCTGATCTTGGAGAACAAGTAAATACAGTGAGAGATAACCTGAAGTCACGTTTTCAGACCCACTGCCATTTTAAAGAGAGTGAAGGTATAGTAAGTTAATAAATAATGCATTTATGTTCATTTGATTCCGTTATTCTGAGGTGACTTTTGAAAGGCTGCTGGCCCAACCAGCACCAAGTTCTCCTGGCTTTTAAATCCCTCCCAGTTTCCAAAGCTCACCATGGCAAGGGAACCTCTTCCTTTCTTCCAGAGCACAGTCACTATCAGTGAGCCTAGAACCCCCCCCCCAACCACCACTACCACACACACCTGTTTATTGAGTTCCCTGAAGCCAGAAGGATTTTTTTTTCCCTCCATAAGATTCTAGGATTTCAACCACTCCCCCTAGCCCTACCTCAAGGGACTTCCCAGTGATTGAAATAGCCAGTTTGTGCAAAGCTTTATCCTATCTGTAATGACTTACTGCAGGCCCGAGTACTACCATAATGATATCTACCCAGCAGGCTGGTCTTCTATACAGATATGAGTGGGAGAGGGCATGCTGCAATAGCAGATATTTTAGCATTATTTCTGGATGATGCAATAGACACCACCATACATTTGTATACACTTCTTTCACATAAGACAGTTCATTAAAAACAGAGGATATTCTGCTCCAATCCTTCTGGCAGGCAAGAAACTGTTATTGTCCATTTTCTGGGAGAGATGAAGGTGGTTGGCCCATGAGGATTGGAAACCAAGCCACTGCCTACCCCTACCATTTGGGAGCTGTACATGTGGCAACAGCTTCTTGTCTGAATGTGTCTTTTATTTGGAAGCTTGTGTGATGCAGCCAGGCAAGAGGACAGGATTTTAGAATCTTTATATGGAATGTAAATTTCTAGAGCCCTTGAACTGACCTCTAGGTTCATGTCCCTCTGCCCTCTGCCTATATGAGAGGGCTCTGACTCATCAAAAGGGAGTATGGCCCTGACATGATCTAGGAAGAAAGGGTCTGGGACAATGGGACCTTTGACCCATTGCTGCCGAGGGCTAGTGGCCTCTCGCTCCAGCCAGATGAGCCCTCTTGGCCCTGCCCTACTCTGTGCTCTGAACTTCAAAACAAACAGAGAGGTTGTTGTGCAAGTGTGTGTCTGTTTACTAAGTGTGGAGCGTGTGCTGAGAGTGAGTCAGGGAAGCCGCCCTTGCCTGGCTGGTTAAAGCTGTGTCTGGCTGTCAGACAGCCCCCTCACAGCTGGTTTGGATAAGCTGCACAGTAGTCTGAGAGAGTAGAGATGGGGCCACATATCCTGTGTTAGATACCGTTCCTTCCCAGACACTCAAGAAGACTCAGCCACCTTCTGGAACCTCTCTCTCTCTCACTTTTTTTTTTTCTAGCCTTTTCCCTGGAAGGCTCAGGAATCAGCTTTGCAGATTTATTCCGGCTCATTGCTTTCTACTGCATCAGCAGGTAAGGATTCTGAACGTCTCATGACTTGAAGGACTGCTTGGTGTGTGAGATGATCAGTCTGGAGAAGGGATCTGGAAGGCTGGTCACCTATGAGCTATCAGGGAAGGGTTTTCCACTTAAATAACATGTTCACCCCCATTCCAGTGTTAGGCCTAGGATGGAAACAGCTGTCTGGCCCTCCAGATGCAAATTCTCATTAATATGGTTATTTCTTCAAGCTGGTCCCATGGTTCTTGATGGCTAGACCCATTGAACAGAAAACATACTCACACACATACATAAACACACACCCACAAAGCAATATACCCACCTGTATAAACACGTGCGTGAGCATGTACACACATACAGAGACAGACAGACAGACAGACAGACAGACTGACAGACAGAAGAAACTGATACTTAAACCTGTAACTTTTCAAGGTCCCTGACAATGCTGTTGAAAACTCCAGAGGACAGAGTCCATTCTCAAATGTGGATTCTTTCAGCCAACCTTAAATCCTGCACAGTCCTTCTTCTTCAGGCCAGCTGGGGCTCACATCCTCTCTCTAGGACTGAATTAATGGTTGAAATTAAGCCCCGGATCAGAATGTGAACCGGTGTGGAAAGGATGTGAGTTGTAGGTTTCTATTGTTATTCTTTTCTTTCAGCAATAACAGCTTTTCAAAGTCAGTGTTCTTGTGCATGGGGTTGTCGCTGAGTGGTAAAGCATTTGCTTACAAAGCATGAGGCACTGGGTTTGATCCCTAGCATTGCCAACAAACAAAACAAAAACAGCCAAATGAAGCCATCGTTCTTGAAGTAATTAAGCAAAGAAATCTTGCTGCCTGTAGAGGCTGGCTTTGCCTGCTCTCTTTTCTTCCTTCCTTCCTCCCTCTCTCCCTCCCTTCCTTCTTTTCTTCCCTCCTTTCTTTCCTGTTTTTAGATTTTTTTATTCATTTTATTTTATGCATATGAGCATTTGCCTGAACGCATGCCTCCATGCTGCCTGCACACATGGTGCCCACAGAAACAGAAGAGGGATTCAGCTTCCTCTGGAACTAGAGTTACAGATGGTTATGAACCACCATGTGGATGCTAGGAATAGAACCCAGGTCCTCTGCAAGAGCAGTAAGTGCTCAATGGTTGGGCCAGCTCTCCTGCTTGGGCCTTGCCTATTCTAACCAGGCAGAGCCCAGCCTGGCTTCCTTGGCTTCTCTGTTTGCTCACTGCAGTAGCTACAGGAAATATCTTTTCAGTGATCACAGCTCACGGCTGTCTCACCGAGATTGGGGAGTCACTTGGGTTTGGCTCAGTTTATTTTAAGGATTAGATTGTTTAGTATTCATCATACCTGTTGACTTTCTCTGCCTGGCATGGCAACTAAGCTCTCAGGCTAGCTGACGCTGTGCAGTAACTGGCCTGAGGAAGAGGAGGCATCTCCAGAGGAGACCCTAGCACTGTTCATCAGCAGGAAGAAAGTGAGAGCAGCTCCCAGGATGGACAGTGCCTGCCTGGTGACCCGACCCCCCCAACAAGGGGATGCCACCTGCCTGCCAGGTTAGGGTCACAGTCCTTGGAGCCTGTGTGTTTCGCTTCTAAACATCTGTACTACAGATAGTTATAACACATTACTTTTTTTTTTCCAAGACAGGGTTTCTCTGTGTAGTTTTGGTGCCCATTCTGGATCTCGCTCTGTAGACCAGGCTGGCCTTGAACTCACAGAGATCTGCCTGGCTCTGCCTCCCGAATGCTGGGATTAAAGGAGTGCTGGGTTAAAGGAGTGTGCCACCACCACCCAGCCATAACACATCATTTTAGATTAAGAGAATGAAGTCATTACTTAGCTGACTATGATGTCACTTCTCTTTCTTTGGCATTTTAAAATTTGGCTAAATATATTCCAATTTAATGCACACATATAATAACCCAAATGAAGGCAAAAGTCACACAAACCACTAAGTGGAGCTACTTCATGCAAATATGACGCTTTGGGGCTAAGGTTTAGATTGAAGTACAAATCTTTTTTTTTCCCCAAGTAATTATATCCTGACTATTCAGGGTTATGTTAAAATTGTGCACAAAATACCTCTAAAGAAAGACTTTAGGGATCCAGGATGATTCCGTTCTGTGTGAGGCACTGTCTTGGGAAATGAGATTATTTAACTTCCCAGCACCGCATCACTAAATTCCAGTAGTGCTCAGATAAAATAAATGCCAGTAGCACCCCGAAAATATGACAAATTGCAATCCCCATCTTTAAAAGTTTAACGGAAATGTGTTGCCCAGAGACAGAAGACCTTTGTAGCCCCCAGGACACATCCCCAGAAGCGTCCACCCTTCCCTCAGCCCCCCTACCCACCCAGGACACCACACCGGGTCTAGTCTAAAGCCAACCAGGTTAGAGATGATGTCAGGGCTGACATGTCAGCTGGAGGTGAAGTTGGCTGACAGCTCACCTTCCAACTTTGCCTCCTGGTAATTGTGCTACTGGGGAAAGAGCCTTACCCCCACAAATACTTGGCAACTACACAGAGAAGATTCCATCTCTGTCCTCCACACTCCAAGCAGGCCAGGCTGGTGATTAAAGGTCATAAAGTAGATGAAGGCCGTTGGCAAATTACTAAGCACAGCACTCGCTTTAGGTGCTTACAGGAAGAGCCCAGCATCATCATTTTTTAAGTAAAGGGGCCTGAGAGTCCTTTTTTTTTTTTTCTCAAAATGCCAAGGCACTTGACAGTTTGATCTCTCTCTAACACTCCTCATTGGCGTTCGTGGTCATCAGTGGGGGACAGGATCCCGTCTTACCAAAGTATTTCTGAAATCTTCTACCTGGTGGCTAGTAGAGAATTCATCACAGAGACTACGGTGGGTTCCCACACAGAACGTGTCAAGTGTATATGGACAAGAGAATCCTTAGTTAGCGGGCACCTGATTTGTCGTGTTGGATCAGCTCAATGAAAAGCACAGTTGGGAATAGAACTAACGAGTGCCGTTGGTCAGCAGCACTGACCCTGTTGCTTGGTGTGTTGTCAACACAGTAGAGAGAACCAGCCGCCTTTCAAGCTCAATTGTGCCCCAGAATCACTTGTAACCCTGTTGAGAGGCAGAACTGAGTTCAGGGGATCTGGGCTGTGCCACATCCTACATGCTCAACAAGCCCCCAGGTGATGGCGATACTTCTCCTGGGCTTGGACCACACTTTTTGATATTGAAACAGTAACTGGAGTCTTCCATATTTGTGACAGGCACATTATCCCTAGCCCTTCTGTCAGCCTTATGAATTAGAAATACAGGAGTGAGGTGCTCGCTTACCACCATATAATCAAAAACCAGCAGTTATAGGGGGCTGGAGAAATTGCTCAGTAGGGAAGAGCACTGGCTGTTCTTCTAGAGGACTGGGGTTCAAGTCTCAGCTCACAAACGGTAATTCCAGTCCCAGGTGATCCGACATACTCTTCTGGGCTCTGAGGGGTACCAGGCATACATGTGGTATGAGACATACATGCAGACAAAACACTCATACATATAAGGAAAAGAAAGAAATCTAAAAAAACAAAACTAGCAAGTATAGAACACACCTGTAGCCCCAGCAGTCAAGAAGCTAAAGAAGGAAGATTGAGAGTTCCAGGCCAGCCTGGATCACATAGACAACCCTGTCTTGAGAAACTAACTACACACACACACACACACACACACACACACACACACACACACACACACACACA
>CABHPH010130877.1:0-30568 GCA_902168325.1 Peromyscus nudipes | reverse complement strand
TTTTTTTTTTCGAGACAGGGTTTCTCTGTGTAGCTTTGCACCTTTCCTGGAACTCACTTTGTAGTCCAGGCTGGCCTCGAACTCACAGAGATCCGCCTGGCTCTGCCTCCCGAGTGCTGGGATTAAAAGCGTGCGCCACCACTGCCTGGCGAAACCCTGTCTTGAAAAACAAAACAAAATTCCCAGGATCTGGTTTCATCTGTATTTTAGGTCTTCTGAGCCTGTGTAGCCTCTGACTCATCAACAGTAGATGGCAGCTCTCTGATAAGGTTTGCATGAATTCTGCTGTAGACTTAGAGTCACATAAAATAGGATCTTGATGCTGGGGATATAGCTCAGTAGAGTGCTTGCCTGTCATGCATGAATCCCTGAGTTCTGACCCGAGCACCTCATAAAAGTGGGGTGGTGTGTGCACATCTGTAATCCCAGCAGATTTTAGCTATACAGTGATTTCAAGGTCAGTTTAGGATACATGAGAACTTGCCACCCCAAAGGGGGAGGGGCATAGAACTTGAAGGGTAGTGTTGGCACTTTTCAGTGGTATAACTGTTTATGAGTTGGCCATGCTTCAGTCAGTAACCCTAGTAATCTTACTTTGCCAAGCTGGACTTATTTGCTCTGTCTGCAACTTCAGGAAGCTTATCTTGACTTGAAACACAAGCCTCCCTCTACATGCCCAGGTTCAAAAACAGTGGTTCTCAACCTATGTATGGGTCATACCCCTTTGACAAACATCTATCTCCAAAAATTTTTACATTGTGATTCATTGATTCATAACAGTAGCAAAATTATACTTATGAATAGCAATGAAAATAATTTTATGGTTGGGGGTGTCACCACAACAAGGAACTATATTAAAGGGTCGCAGCATTGGGAAGGTTGAGAACCACTGTTCTACAGGATTTGATACCCATAATCCCACTTTATATAAAGCTCTGATGACAATTCAGATGATTAGAGAGTCATCCAACAATAGCACTGTGTACTGGATCTTGGTTAAGGAACTTCCAACAGGCTAGGGCTGAAGAGACGGTTCAGCAGTTAAGAACCCTTGCTACACAATAAGCCTGGAGTTTGAATCCCATTTAACAAGCCAGGAGACAGGGTCTTATGGCATAGCCCTGGCTGACTCTCCAGCTAGGCTAGCCTTGAACTCAAAAAGATCTGCCTGTCTCTGCCCTTCTGAGTGCCAGGATTATAAGCATGGGACACCATGCCCCTCAAGTCCTGGGTGTTTTGCCTGCATGTACATGTCTGTGTATTATGTGTGCACGCAGTATCTAAGGAAGCTAGGAGAGTGGGTCACATCCCCTGGAACTGGAGTTACAGATAGTTGTTAGCTGTCATGTGGCATGTGGGTGCTGTAAACCAAATCCAGATCCTCCGAAAACATGTGCTCTTATCCACTGAGCCATTTCTCCAGCCCAGACTTTTGTTTTGCTTTACTCTGTAGCCTAGGCTTGCCTGGCACTCACAATGTAGTCTTAACTAGCTCTAAATTCACAGCGATCATTCTGCCTCCTGAGATTATAGAGGCATATGTCACTATATCAAAGTTTGTGTGTGTGTGTGTGTGTGTGTGTGTGTGTGTGTGTGTGTGTGTGCGTGCGTGCAACAGAGGCTGTCCTGGATCTCTTTGTAGACCAGGCTGGCCTCGAACTCACAAGAGATCCGCCTGCCTCTGCCTCCAAATGATGGGATTAAAGATGTGTGCCACCACACCTAGATTGTTCTTTTTTCAGATTTATTATGTATGCAGTGTTCTGCCTGCATGTTTACTTGCAGGTCAGAAGAGGGCACCAGATCTCATTCCGGATGGTTGTGAGCCACCATATGGTTGGTAGGAATTGAACTCAGAACCTCTGGAAGAGCAGTCAGTGTTCTTAACCTCTGAGCAACCTCTCCAGCCCCTGTTGTTCTTGAGCTAAGATTTCATTCTGTAGTCCACCCTTGCTTTCAACTCTTGGCCATCTTCCTATATTCTCCCAAATGCTGGGATTACAGGCATGAGCTACCATGCCCTGTTTTGGAAAGAGCTTTAAAGTATCTTATCACCCCTATTCTCAGCAAGAATTAGCACCATTGACCTCATCAAGAGAAAAATAGCCAGTTTTGTATCACATTTAAGCACCTCTAATCCCAAATAATAGAAATCTTTAAATCACTTATTTTTGTGTGCATGTATGTGCACCAGGCACATGTGTAAAGGCAGAGGACAGTTTGCTACAGCTCTCTCCTTCAACTGTATTGTATCCCAGGGGCAGAACTCAGGTCAAGTTTGGTGGCAAGCACCTTCATCTGCTGAGGCATCCATCTCATGGTTTTTTTTTTTTTTTTTTTTCCTTCAAGAAACAGGGCCTTTCACTGTGTAGTCCCCTAGAGTGTTGGGATTGAAGGATGGCTCCACCACACCCAGCTCCTAGGGATCTTTTTACTAGGTAATAATCTCACTCAGTATGGTAGTGCACTTTTAATTCCAGCACTTGGGAGGCAGGCAGATCTCTTATGAGGACCATCAACAAAGAAACAAGGTAACTGCTAATCACAGTTTCAGATTTCAAGTCACCTGGTTACAAAGAGGCAGAAGACAATTTGTATCCATTATGATTTATTCTCTACAATACTTCATTCAAGACTTTGATGACTTGTACTCAGAAGTTATATAGCCAAGAGGCAACCAAGTGTAATACAAATAATTGGTCTGAAGTCTTTGCAGTGAAGGCCATACAGTCTCTTGCTTTGAGGAAACAAAATAAAAATAAAGTAAAAACAAAGAACACAGTTTTCTAGGCTTCAGAAATCTCAATAGAAAGTAACACCAAGTTAGTGAAACTGTAGATGTTAACATAGCGTGGAAAACAGATCTTGTGCAAAATATTAAAATTAACACCCAAGACTTCTTCTGTATAGATGATTTTTATTATAAACAGTAAAATATATGTAACGTCTCAACTACAAACCTTTCCTGTAGAAAGGGTTTCTAACATGAGTTATTTTAACATTATGAAGCAAAAACGTTTTAAGAACCTCACAGTGAAAACAACCCAACACTGACAAACTCTAGTGATCAAAGACATTCGCTTTTAGCTCAGGAAAACAAGGACAATTCATAATTACAGAGTGTGTCCTAGCTGTGGGTATGATGAGACAAGCCAACTTCCCAGACCAAAAGGCACTCACAGCTAGGGATGAAACAAATTCCAAACCAAGCCAGCAGAGTTGGGCTGGTTCTTCGATAACAGTGGGGACCTCTGTTAGTTTGAGCAGCTGAAGTCAAAGGAGACACTGGGCAGGAAACGGTCCCTTTCCTCAGTCATCACTTACGGGCCCCATACTGGCCACCCTCACCACTGCTTTGGTCAACATGTAGAAGGCAGCTCAGTTCTAGTTCAGAACTCTACCTCCCAATGCAAAGCCCCCATGTGGCCAATCCACACTTGCTATTTTTTCCTCAGTCATCTGCCACACGTTCCTATGAAGTGACCATGACTGCACTTCCAGACTTCTTCCTGAATAGGCTCTGGTCAGGACAGACACCAATAGAGCCCATTTCTTCTGAGCCAAATAGTTTCCTTGCCTGCCTCCCTAGTCCTCTTGACAAGGCGAGAGGAACCTGAACATTTCCACTGTTGGCCTTGTGTGGGAACAAGAGGGAATGTGCAGGGAGTAAGGCTTCTTCACTCTCAAAGCACTGAGCCCACAGCATGGTGAGGCTGGGCTTGGCCAGCCCCTTTCATGTTCATTATCCCCCACCCCCACCTTCTTGGATCTTAAAATTTTCTGTTCATTTTCTTAAATGGCAGGTTTTTCTACCCCACCCTCAATAAAATAAGACACATACTATACACTGGGGAAGACAGATAGGGCAACATTTCTACAAGAAAAACAGGCTTGAGGAGCATGGCACTGTAAATGCTTGCATGACCAGTCTCACTGTGAGTGCTCAGGGGTGAAGTTTAGCACCATTTTTTTTTTTTTGCATTTTGCTTTAAATCTTTAGAAATTAAACATAACTCTGAACATAGAACGCCTGAACAGTAATGAGTGTAGCCCTATGTATCAATACTGTTGTACAAATTGGAGGTGGGTGGCTCAGTCCGGAACTGACCACCCTGGCATCACTATCAATCCATGGCACCTGAGAGCACCTGCTGTCACACTTGTCTATGGCATCACCTTCATTACCCTCAGAAGCAAGAAACCATGAGACCCTGCATCTCATATCTGTGAAGGAACCACACCTGGCAGTAAGGGGCATACATCCTGGGCATCCCAGTGCAATCAGCACCTCCCTCATTCCTTCCAGGTCCGTGATCACTCCTGGCACAACCGCCCTGCCCTGTTTAAAAAAAAAAAAAAAAAAAAATCCCAGGAACTTGAGGGTGACCCTAGAATCACACAAGAAGTAGTCCTACTTCCCTTCCTCCAGTCCTGGCAGAAGAAACTCTTTTGACTTGAATATTTGCCCATTTTGGAAAGCCACACCATCACATCAATTCTGAAAAAGAAATCCAAACATGTATTCACTGACTCGAGGCCTGATCTGCCTCATGAATTCTGAGTTGCTGAAAGCCATCCCGCCATCCTCAGGAGCCTTGCTTCCAGCTGGCCGTCTCTTCCTTCGAGTTGCCTGAGCAGTGCCTTTGAGACAGCTTGCAGAGCGCCTCCCTAGCCTCCTAGTACTATACATCGCCACCAGTGAGTGAAATTTTTCTGACAGCTATTTTGGAATGAGTAAAGATGGACAAGGGAATGTGAAGGGTTTCAATGAGCAACACGAGCAATTGACATTTACACTGGTGAGGTGAAGAGTCCCAGTGTGGTAGGCAAGTTAAAGGTTCACATGTTTTATTACACAGCTTTGTTCTAGAGTCCTACTGAGGACTGATATATCAAGTCTTCCCACTTCTGCAGGCAAATCAGAAAAAAAGAACCCCCCTACTTAAAGGTTCCTCAGGAT
This sequence comes from Peromyscus nudipes, assembly GCA_902168325.1. Lineage (NCBI taxonomy): Eukaryota > Metazoa > Chordata > Mammalia > Rodentia > Cricetidae > Peromyscus > Peromyscus nudipes. Next base: position 25,608 of record CABHPH010130877.1, on the reverse strand, counting down.
GTTTGCCTGTGAAGAAAACCAGCTCAGAGACCCTGGAAACTCTCCTGTAACAGTAAGTCCTAAAGCCCAACCCAACCACCTGTTTGCATGTCTGTGCTTCTGAGAACCTAGATGCAGCTACATAGGCACTGCTACCAGAAGAGGCTGAGGTAGCCGGTGGTGAGGAAGAGATCGCTCCTTTCACACCTGCTTATGACGATGACTTCAGGACCTCTATGGACATCTCCATTCCACTCCTCAGCAGGCTATGCCACAGAGCTCTGTTCAACACCAGGAGATTCAATGCAGGAAGAGTACCAGAAAGTCCAGCTGAGAGCCAGGTGAGCATGAAAACCTCACAGCTTACTGCACAATGCAAAGCCATCCAACAAGACTTCTGATCTTGGTGCAGTTCTCCTGTCCAGGACTCACAGGGGCTCATGGCACCCACATTCAACCCTAACATGGTGTTCATTTATGAAGCATGGAGGTTGTGATCAACTCTTGGTACACAATAAACTGGAAGTTTAAAAAAAGGAATTTAAAACAACCTATAAGTGGTTCATGTTGGTCTCCGTTGCCCAGACTGCCAGAGGAGTACACCTAATTGGTCTGGTGGGCTGTGGGGGATTGCGGAGGAAGCCTCCATGGATCAATTCCAGTTTTCAGTGTGCGGCCACCACACATGTGGGAAATCACCAGACAACGGTCTTCTGAACCCACACAGCCATTCTCACTGGTTATTAGGGAGCCCTGATCCAACAGAACCCCAGATTGAGGAAAGGCTGATATAAGGCTTGGGCCCCTCGTGTTCTGTTGCATTCAATATAACCCCACACCCTCCAGTCAGCAGGAGGCAGACTTGGCAACGGAAGCTAGCATCATAAAATGGTGCAGTAATAGAAGTAACTGGACCAGGAAGAGGAGGCATCTGCTCCAATGATGTCATAGCCATTGGTGGCCACAGGGGGGTGGGACTGGTCATGTAGCCGTGTGTCAGGAGTAATGATTGTAGAGGGGCGGGGCATGAAGAGTGCCATTCTGGAAACAGTGTTGTCGAGAAGCAATATACTCTGCATAACTGATTGTCACCTTCTCACTTCGATACCTGTATGAGGAAACAGGCAAAGGTATTAGGAACCCCAAATATCTCAGTGTGAAGAGTCACTAGTAGAGAAAACCAAAAGCTTATCCCACAGTTTCAAAGAATACAATGGAAGACCAGGAGCGATCTTACTTACAGAAAATGAAAAGACGGCACAAGAAAATGATGCTGTTATTACAAATGAACAAGATGAAAAAGCACAATCACAGTTCACCCCTGAGAATGTATCTCAGCACATCCCACCTCAAAACGCTACATATGCTTATCAACAGGCTGCTGGTAAGCAATCTGCTACCAGGATCTGGATGAGGAATTTCCAAGTCAAATTACACGGGTGGCAGATTGGAAGATGGCTGCACCAAAACCCAGTGTAAACTGCGTTATCTACGTTCAGGATAAAATGAGATAAATTTGACAGAAATGCAACCTCAATTGGTAGAAGAGCAACAAACAAGTTATAACTAAAAGGGGCATAGATACCTAATTCTGGGTCAAATTCTGATGAAGCAGGTTAATGGATCCTTGGCTATAGGAAGGTCTCAATCCCCAGATGAATATGCCATATCACAGGGTCATCAGAACAGAATTCATAGCACTTTGGCTTTGCTCTGGAAAGAGCCATGAGTCAGGATGCAAAGCATGGGTGTTACAAACCTATGGAGCCTACTACAGAGCACAGGAGCTGGGTGACAATCCTTACCCAGAGCCATCTCTTTCCCACTGTAATCACTCCTCCACTGCAAGGTGGTTATTCCTGAATTTTGACAGGGAAATGGCTGTTCAAATAAATTGTAATAGTAATAATGCTTTGTATTTGCAGTGTTTTTATTTTTAACTATTATTTTATTTATTTATTTATTTTTTAAATTTTTGGTGCTAGAGATGGAACCTAGGGCCTTGAGCATGCTATGTATTAAGCTCTACCACTGAGCTGCAGTCCTAGCCCCTTGATTTTTTGAATTGAATGCATTAAAAAAACACTGGGTTATCTTCCAAACAGACCTGTGAGGCTAGCATACGATGACTCAGCATTTTGTAGATGAGGGTCCTAGCAAAGGCCCACCAAAGCTAACTTTTCTTTGTTCCCAGCATCAGCAAGAAGGGGTAGAACACTGACATTCACTGAACATCTCCAGTGTGTTGCCCTGGCTCTTGCCTGGAAACTCTACATCTTACCTTACCACATCTTAAAGCCTGAAGGAATTATGACTCACATCTTACAGACAGGAAACAGTTCTGGGAGATGGACTAACTGGCCCAGGTACATAGCTCATAAATAATTGAGCCTGGGATACAGACCCAGGTCACTTTATGTTCCGTACAACTAGCCAGCTTCCTGCAGAAGTACCCAAATAGGATCCTTAGTTCCTTGTAGATGTCTTGGATATCCTTTATTCCCTGCCATCTGACTGTGGTGACCAGGAGGAAGCAGCTCAAGTGACCCTGGATTTACATTCCTGGAGCCCTTACCTCTCAACTCCAACCTCCTCCCCCTTAACCTTATGACCACATGGGGCTGACAGGCCGAACCCTGCTTCAACCCTGTTACACTGACAGGAGAGACAAAGAACAGCCGGGGAATCTCCACTTCTGCAGCCATTGCTTCCTCAGAGCTCATATCTCTCACAAACTTCTTTGGCTTAGGGGGTATAAACAGTTTTCTTCCCCTTCCCACCAGATACCCTGTATTCAACCCCATTAAAGAAAAGCTAACAAGAAGAGCAGGACAGCTGCTTACCTGGTGAGTTTGATTGATTTTCTGAATTCACTGGTAATTGGAGCCTTAAAGCCACCTTTCCTGAGCAAGGAGTCTATTGTCTGGATCTGATCCCAGTCTGAGGAGAACAGAAGCCACGATGACGTCAGCACACAGTCAAAGCAGGGGGCCAGCATGCTCCAGTATGATCAGTGTAGAAGACAAATGGGATTCAAGAAACAGCAGAGTGTGCCGGGGCAAAGGAAGCCCTGGGCCATGGTCCCACATACTGGAAGCCAAACAGCCTCCCCAACTGTCCAGCAAAGACCCTGAGACATGACATTATAACTCAGTGTGCCATGATGCTGTCCCCAACTTTCCTGCTCTTTCATAGTTCCTATAAGGTAAGTATATTTCTGAAGCTCAGGCTGCTCTATGGGAAGACAGGGTAGAAAGACAGGGTCTCACTATATTGCCTAGGTTGGTTTTTTGGTTTATTTGTTTTTAAAGGTATTATTTTACTTTTTATTTGTGTTAGGTGTATGTTGGGGGCAGTATGCACATATGAGGCCAGAAGATGGTGCTGAAGCCCCTGAAACTGAGTTACAGGTAGTTGTGATGGGTGCTCCCATGGGTGATGGGAACCAAACCTAGGTCTTCTGCAAGAGCAGTAAGAAGCACTCTTTGTTTGGAGACGGGGTCTCTTTGTGTAACAGCCCTGGTTATCCCAGAGCTCACTATGAACCCAGAGACAGATCTGCTCTGCCTCCCAAGTGTTGGGATTAAAGGTGTACATCACTATTGCCTGGCTTTTTTTGTTGTTGTTATTTAATTTATTATTATTTTTTAATGTGCATTAGTGTTTTGCCTGCATATATGTCTGTGTGAGGATGCCAGATCCCCTGGAACTGAAGTTACAGAAAGTTGTGAGCTGCCATGTGGGTGCTGGAAATTGAACCCAGATTCTCTGGAAGAGCAGCTAGAGCTCTTAACCACTGAGCCATCTCTCCAGCCCCAGTAAGCAATTTTCTTAACTCTGAGTCATCTCTCTAACCCCAGCTAGGCTGACCTTGAACTAAGAGCCTCAAGTAATTTCTCAGCCTCTTGTGCAGATGGGACTATAGGCATGTGTCACTATAAAAAGAGGGGAATTTCCTTTACAATTTTTAAATTTTTAAATTTGTGTGTGTGTGTGTGTGTATATGCACCTGAATGCAGATGCCCCAGAGGCCAGAAGCAAAGGAACCTTTGGAGCTGAAGTTGTAGGCAGACATCAGTAAGTATTTTTTCCAGATTGGTATGACAGAAAACTGATAACAGTAAGGAAATCATCTCCTTAGTAAAGACATAAAAGTTCTTCACCTCTGTACTGTTGATTCTCTCATTGTTACTTTTTTCTTTTTTGATACATGGTCTTATTATGTATATGTCCCAGCTTAGGCTCAAAATCAAGAGGCAATCCTTTTACTTCAGCCTCATGAGTGTCAGGATTTGAGTGCCCCACGTGGCCCACCTCAGTCGTGTCTCTGTGTGTGCTTGTGTGTGGGTATGTGCACATAAACACACAAATACAGGTGCCCCTGGAGCCAGAGTTAATGGCAACTGTGAGCTACCCAAGGTCATTGCTAGGAACCAAACTCTGGTCCTCTGCAAGAGCAGTACACATTCTTAACACCCAGCGAGCCATCTCTCCAGCCCCTCCATCTTATACATTTTAAACAAAGTACATCAAGTTGTACCCCCTCCTTCCAATTACCATAAGAGAAGCTCCCCAAGTTTGAAGTTTCTCAACTTAAAACGGGAGATACATGGCACTGGAGAGATGGCTCAGCGCTTAAGAGCACTGGCTGCTCCCCGAGAGGTCCTGAGTTCACTTCTCAGCAACCACATGGTGGCTCACAACCATCTATAATGGGATCTGATGCCCTCTTCTGGCCTGCAGGCATACATGCAAAATAGAGCACTCATATGCATCAATCAATCAATCAATCAATCAATCTTTAAAATGGGAGAAACAATGATTATTTAGCCGAGCTATAATTCACATCCAACTACTAAAAACTATGCTTGGTGTTCTTTAAACAGGAGCATGTTAGATTTATGGCCTGACCAAAACTGTGAAGAAATTCACCCTCGCTGGGTGGCAGTGGCGCAAGCCTTTAATCCCAGCACTGGGGAGGCAGAGCCAGGCGGATCTCTGTGAGTTCGAGGCCAGCCTGGTCTACAGAGCGAGATCTAGGACAGGCACCAAAACTACACAGAGAAACACTGTCTCGAAAAACGGGGGAAAAAAAAAGAAGAAAAGAAAAGAAATTTATCCTCTTTATGCTACATACACATTGCTTTTTGGACAAGTTTAAAACACAACCACAATGAAAACCAACAAGGTGATCGCTTTCCACATAAGTAGTTCATTAATATACTTAACTGGATATTTTTCTCTATTCCAGGTTCACACCCAACAATTACTGTGTTTCACATATTATTTTCAAAACCAGACTAATTCCAAGAAAGAAAGAAAATGGGGTTACATATCACAGAAAGAACAAGAAACAGTTAAAGGAATTCTAGGTACTCTTTCAAAGAGAAAACATGCCCAACCCACTTCCTACCTTTACTGTCCCCATTATAAGAACTCATTAACTACTGAGCTCTTTTTTTATGTTTGTTGGAGTCTCTCTATGTAGCCCTGGATGGCCTGACAGTCCTACATAGACCAACCTGGCCTTGAATTCACAGAAATCCACCTGCCTCTGCCTTCCAGGTGCTAGGATTAAAGGCATGTGCCATCATATCTGACAACTACTGAGCTCTTTAGAAAACAGTAGGGGAAGATGTTTGTCCTTTACCAAATATAACACCATGTACAGATTTCACAGTTAAAGTATAAGACTTTCCTTAATAACCAAAGAGAAAACATGTTCAAGCTAGTTGCTGTGATAATCCCTGAATCTTAAGGGGGCAAAGAAATAGAACAGTTATTCATTGGAAGAAAACATCTGAAACCACAAGCAAGTAATAAAGTTATCCCTTAATCCCCAGCCCCCAGTTTCTAATGTCTATGTCAATCTGGCTTTATTCTACAGGAACCTGACAGGAATTTAGAGGAAGAGAGGCATCTGCACTTGGTGTACGTGGCGGCAGTCGAGCTGACACTTCTCTCTGCTGCCCTTTAACTGGCATGGCTGTGAGTAGTACAGTTCTCTACGTGCCCATTCGTCCAACTCACCTTGTTCCTTAGCAACCTCAGGTAAATATGTGGCTGTGCGTTTGATGCCCTTTTCATTGATGAATTCAATTCGAATACCGTGGACCCCTACCTACAAAAAAATACAACCAAGTACATGGCATTTTCTGATTCTAACAATATTTTAATCAACCACATATAAATCAACATTGTCTCCTGAACTACTTGACCCAGGTTTTGTTTTGTTTCTGAGACAAGATTTCTCTGTGTATCCCTCCTGGCTACCCTGGCTATCACTCTGTAGACCAGGCTGGCCTCGAACTCAGAGATCCCCCTGTCTCTGCCTCCCAAGTGCTGGGATTAAAGGCCTGCACCGCCGCCGCCACCACCACCACCGGGATAAAAGAATTTATGTGACTAATTAATTTTAAAGTATAGAAATCAAAGAAAGTTGTTTTAGAAAAAGGTCAAACATATGTGTAGTTGTACCTCTGAGACTATGAAGCTTGTAGAAAGAAGTTCTTGACATAGGATACCCAATAGTTTCAATATTTTACTTCTAGCTTAATTCTACTACATGAACATGTCAAACTGTTCTTATAAGTTCATGGTTCTTCAAATTGGTTCCCTTTGTTTTTTTGTTTTTTAAAATTATCTTACTATACAGCCCAAACTGGTCTGGAACTTGCAATCCCCCTCCTTCTACCTCGTGACTGCTTGTATTATAGGCACGTGCCATCATGCACAGATTCACACCTGAGTTCTAAAAAAAAACTTTTCTCCAAGGGTTTGTCAAGAGGCATCTGGGGTGTTTTGTTATCTTTTTTTTTTGGAGGCAGGATTCCTCTGTGTAGCCCTGACTGTCCTGGATCTCACTCTGTAGCCCAGGCTGGCCTCGAACTCAGAGATCCACCTGCCTCTGTCTCCCAAGTGCTGGGATTAAAGGCGTGCACCACCACTGCCCCAGCTGTTATCTCATTATTTAATTAGACATGGAAGAAGGATCAGATGGATCTTACTGAATCTAGAACAGAATGGGCTGGGAAGAAATTCGAGAGGTTTTTTTTTCTGGGGCTGAGGGCAGACAGTGACTCATTATGTAGTCCTAGCTGACTTGACCAGGCTGGTAAACTCACAGAGATCTACTTGAGTGCTGGGATTAAAGGCATGTATCACCACGCCTGGCCCATAGTACAGAGTACTGATTTTCCATTTCTTTTCTATTCCTAGTAGAGAAGTACCTTTTTTTCTGTCACTCTCACATTCTTAGACCCTCTCTCAATGAAGGAGATACATTACCATGTACTAACCCGAACCCAAATGCAACGAGAGATGCAGAGATCCAAATGCAGCTGTTCTCACCTCCCAGTCCAGGTAATCACTGGCATCTTCAAAGTTAGTAAGGAGGGAGACAGAACAGAAAAGTTTGGGCAGCTCCTCTCGGGTCAGGGGGGGGAATCGGCTGTCCTTAAGTGCACTAGAGGGGACAGAAAATATAAGTGAGGCTGCCTCCAGTTAGGAGACAACATTGCATTCATAAAGCCCACACAGCTGAGTCCCGAGGTCCTCTGACAGCATCTCCTAGTATCTAACACTAATGTCAGTATTAACTGTCTTTGCAGGGACAGATGGGTAACTCACCAGGATATAGTCCTTACATTTCTTGACTACAAAGAACTGCTCAAACTCTACCAAACATTTGGAAGAAATGAGGCTAGAAAGCTATTTCCAGTTCTAGTTAATTCATATCTATTTTCTAACATCTGTGTCATTACCTGGTTAACGTGTATTCCCTGAGTCCTGAATGAAGATTCATGGCTGAGAAGGTCCCAATGCAGCCACGAAGCCGCTTGTCTCGCCCTGTCTTCCAGGTCACAAAGAGAGGACTAAAAAAAGCAAAACATAAAATATTCTCCAGCCCTAAATTAATTATGGATTTATTTCTACTCATTTCTGTTATTGCCCAAAGGGTTTTCTGAATTGCCAGCTACCAGAAGAACTCTGCCTTTCTAGAGGTTGCTCAGCCCTGGCTAAAAACACAGAAAGTATCATGAGACAACAGGAGACGCTCTGTGTGCCTTTCCTATGCTCTGTCCTCACAATTTCCCTTCACTTAGATGTCACGTCTAAGCTCTCTTCCTCTTCCTCGCCTTGAACTCAGCGTTCCCTTTACTTTTCTTTGTTTTTTGAGACAGGGTTTCTCTGTGTAGTTTTGCACCTTTCTTAGAACTCATTCTGTGGACCAGGCTGGCCTTGAACTCACAGAGATCCGCCTGGCTCTGCCTCCCGAGTGCTGGGATTAAAGGCGTGCGCCACCACCGCCTGGCCCTTTACTTTTCTAAGATTGTACCACTCAGAAGTCACCCAGGTGGCCTGACTTTGAGATGTCCTTGCTCGACAACGCCCATTCATCTCCCTCTTTCCAACTTTCCATACCCTCCCCTCCTTTACTGTTTCAGTGAGTTCCCATGTGGTTCATGCTCCATCATTCATGGTGACAAACCTTGCCCATACTCCCCTCCCCTTAGCTTCAGGCAATCCCTGCAGGACTTCATTATTCTCACAATTGTAACTACTGGCAAACTACAAACAGTTCCTGCTCACTGCCTTTCAGAAGAGAGAAACAACTTCTCAGGAAAGCTTTATATTAACAACAGAAACTGCCAAAGTCACGTTTCCCTGGCCGTATCAGATGGAAGACAGACTGTTACAGAGCTGACCCTCCTTGTGGAGATCCCTCCACATTCCTAATGCCCTTACCTTTGAGATTCCAGAGTCCGTCACTTCTCAAAGGCAAAGTAAATAGTTATAGACCCCTCCACCCCCATCTCCAAGACAGCTCTCACTACAAAGTCCTCAACCGCAAAGATTCTCCTGCCTCTGCTGGGATTAAAGGTGTGTGTCACCATATCTGGCTTTTTTTTTTTTTAATTTATTCTTATTTTATGTGCGTTGGTTTGCCTACATGTATGTCTGTGTGAGAGTGTCAGGTCCTCTAGAACTGGATCACAGAGAGTTGTAAACTGTTATGTGGGTGCTGGGAATTGAACCCAGGTCCTCTGGAAGAGCAGTCAGTGCTCATCTGCTGAGCCAACTCTCTAGCCCCTCACATCTGGCTGCTTATAGTATGCTTAAGAGAAAAAATATCTTGTGTTCCTGCATGTAATGCAGGTGCACACATGCCAAGGCATGCATGTGGAGGTCAAAGGACAACCATTGTTTCAAATAGGAATAGTCTCTTGTCTTTGCTGCATGCTCCAGACCTCATGTTCCACACGCACCTGTGGATGCTTGTCTTTACCTCCCATCTCACTGTAGTACTGGAGATACAGATATGCAACACCATGTCTGATTTTGTGGGTTCTGAGGATTTGAACTCAGACCCTCACATTGTATGGCAGGCACTTTACACACTGAGCCATCTTCCCAGCCCTTACTTTATTTATCTTTCATCATCCCAAGAGATGGATCTCCTGTCCACTCTCACTTCCTCCCAGCAACTATTTGTGCCATACAAGTGAAAGCTGCTGTGCCAAACCTACTCCAAACTCAGTATCTACCACCCACTTAAAAACACGAGGCCCTCAATACAGTGATCTCTGCATGTATCCAGGCTTGAATCTCACCTGCTCAGTTATGAGTTTCTGATCACAGCACCCCACATCAAGAATTCCCTGAAAACCAAGTGTGGTGGTGCACGCCTTTAATCCTAGCACTGGGAGGCAGAGGCAGGCAGCTGTAACTTCAAGGCCAGCCTGGTCTACAGAGCGAGTTCCTCAGACAGCCAGGGCTACATAGTGAGACCCTGTCTCAAAATAAAATAATAAAACAAAACAATTCCCTAAAAAGTGACATTTTTCTCTGCCTTTCCTCCCAACACTCATCCAGGGTAGCTTCCTTTATACTAGAGTTAATTCTGTGTATGTGTATGGTTGCCAACTCAAATGAGTCTCCCAAAGCAAGGACCTTTGCTTTCTACTCCTCAACTTTGCTCAGTGTTCTGCAAAACTAAGCACAGCACCAACAGCTGGGGAATAACCTTAGATTGATTAATGAAGCCACAGAAGCATCCCCTGAAAACAAACATCCGAAAGCAGAAGTGCTTTTTTCTTTTGGTTTTTCCAGACAGGGTTTCTCTGTGTGTCCCTGGCTATCCTGGAAGGAACTCAGAGGTCCACCTGCCTCTGTCTCCCTGTGCTGGGATTAAAGGTGTGTGCCACCACCGCCCAGAAGCTGAAGTGCCTTTTAAAGCTGGTACAGAGCTGCCTCCAATTTTGAGGAAGAAAACACTGGCATTGCCTTTCTTCATTTTTTCTTATACTGCTTAAACATGCTAGAGAGATGGCTCAGTGGTTAAGAGTTTTGCTGTATAAGTGTGAGGACTAGAAACCAGATCCTCAGAACCCATATCAATGCCAGTGGGTTTGGTAGCCCTAGATCCCTGGCCAAGCTGGCTAGTTGAAACTAGCCATAACCACCAGTTCTGGGTTAGAATAAGATCAACCCTGACACAATGAAACAAAGCAGAACATTGATGATTCCCAAACATCAACCTTGAGCCTCCACTGAACAAACATGCCTGACCCCCGCTCCATACATGTACATACACCTACACACATGCATGAAAATGGATCTTCAGATACCTTAGGACAACAAACAGAATCTTTGTTAAAAGCATCAGCTCCCAATGAATGAGAGCACCTAGTCTCTAGCTTGGTCCTCAGACACTTCCAATTCACATTCACTTGGATGTCAACACTACTGAGGTCTCCAGTAGTGTGATAGTGTGACTTCTCTACCTACCCTAAGCCATGTGAACCACCACCAACAAAAATGTCTGTTTCCATAACTCTGTAGTCAGACCCTGTTAAGAGAGTAACCTCAGAAAGATGTTACCCATCCACGTTGTCCCATGTCTAGTACTCACTAGGGGTCATTGGTGAATCTAGGAAGCCGTGGCTGTGGGAAGCCATAGAGGTGACAGTAGAGTACATCAAAGCAGTAGCAGCACATTTCTGCAGTCACCACCAGATTCTTAGTGCTATTGGCAGTTCCATTGGGCCGAGGGAGAGGGCTCAGGGCTCCAGATGCAGGATTCATTCGTGTGATAGGTGAGTTTCCAGGTCCCAGAGTTAAGTCCGATACATTTTCCCGACCACTGCTGCTGTCCACATGCTGGTGGTTTTGAAGAGGTCCTGAACTAGAGCCAGGAACAGTTGTGGACTGGTTCCCGTGACTGTGTGTTCCACTTCCAGATAGTTTGGGCTTCTTGACCCCACAACAGCCTGCTGCCAACTTGGGCTCAAGGGGAGGAACACAACGTCTTTTTCCCATCCTGATTTGGTGTTCGTGGTCTGGAATGCTGCAGAACCCTAATCCAAAAGAGAGAAGGTAAGTACCAATTGGAATGATTCAAGAAAGAACAAACATCAAACCAAAAGTGTCTGCGTGGATCAGTTACAAGCTGTCAAAGACTGTCAAGGACGGTGAGATGGCTCAATGGGTAAAGGCTTTTGCTGTCAATCCTGATGACACACATGGTGGAAGGACAGAACTGACTGCAGCAAGTCATCTTCTGACCTTGACACACACAATAGCCCCTGCCCTCCCCCCCCAAATGAATACACTGCAATTAAAAGACTTGTTACTTCTTTCCTACCAAAACCTCCAGGTGACACGGTCAAGAAAAAAAAGTCAGAAACCCCAAGTTCTAGACCAGAAAGCTCTAATCTTATTAGGATAAAAGGCTTCTATAAAGTTTATAGCCACCATGGAGAGAGGCAGGCAATAGCAGATCTTCTATCCCAAGACACCATCAAGGCCAAAGGGGATAGGGTGCAACTCGTGAGACATTTCAATACCCTCTCTACAAGTTGGGCATGGTGGTGTATGACTTTAATTCCAGTACCTGGGAGGTGGAGGCAGAGGCAGGAGGATCTCTGACTTTGAGACCAGCCTGGTCTACATAATGAGTTATAGGACAGCCAGAGCTACATAGTGAGACCCTGTCTCAATAACCAAAATAAATAAATAAGCCTTTATTGTAAAGAATTTGCAAATAAAAAACATTACTCAGCAAGATTAGCCAGACCCATAGTATATACATTTCAACAGACCTCTATATGCTCAGAATAGCCATCCCAAACTGTGGAGCTTCACATTGATTTTTTCACTTTTTTGTTTGTTTGTTTTTTGAGATAGGGTCTCTATATAATCCTGGCTGTCCCGGAACTTTTTATGTAGATACGATGGCCTCTGCCTCCAGAGTGCTGCGGGTTAAAGACATGTGAAATCCACACTTGCTCATCATTTTGAGTCATGGTTTCTCTATGTAGCCCTGGCTGTCCTGAAACTCATTCTGAAGACCAGGCTGGCTTCAAACTCAGTTCTGTCTGCCTCTGCCTCCCAAGTGCTGCAATAAAAGGTGTATGCCGCCACCACCACCTGGCTTCATTAATTTAATTTTTTTTTTGTTTTTTGTTTTTGTTGTTTTGTTTTGGTTTTTCAAGACAGGGTTTCTCTGTGTAGCTTTGGTGCCTGTCCTGGATCTCATTCTGTAAACCAGGCTGGCCTGGAACTCACAGATATCGGCCTGTCTCTGCCTCCCAAGTGCTGGGATTAAAGGAGTGTGCCACCACTACCCAGCTCATAAATATTTTTAAGAACTTACCTACCACAAAAAAGGGGGGGCAAAGGGGGGTAAGGGGAGGGAATCCATGACAGAATCAAAACTAGAAAAACTAGCTTTACATCCTTTTTCCTGACTCAGGTGTCAACCACCTTCCATTCCATCCTTCATCATTACCTAATATTTACCCTTTGTCTATCTCCTTTCTACATGTTATACTAGACTCACATATACATTTGTCTACATACACACAAATTAAGTTTGCAGCTATTCTTCTTTCTGAACTGTGTGACCTTGCTTAATTAATATTAACTAATTCTACATTCATCCATTTTTCTGGAATTTTATTTTTTCTTTAGAGCTAAATATCCTATTTTATAATGTACACTGGATACCCATTATCCACTCATTTGCTGACGGACAACTAAGTTGGTCCCTTTCCTTGCTAGAGTGAATGAAGCAGCAGTTATCACAAGAGTGCAAATATCTCTATGAAAGGGTATGAGAGTTCTCTAGGTATATGCCCAGGAGTTATAGTTTTAATTTTTTGAGGAATCTCCAAACTGACTTCTATAATGGTTATATTAAACTACACCCGACCAACAGTAAATAATGGTCTGTTTTTTTTTAAATGTGTACGCATGTGTATGCACACATGTGGAAAATAGAGGACAACCTCTGGTGTCATTCTCAGTCTTCCATTGGCCTAGAGCTCACAAGTTAGGCTAGACTGGCTGGCCAGTATGCCCCAGGAATCCCTGTTTCTGCCTCCCTAATGCTCAGATTATAACTGCATGACCACGCCTGTTTCACAAGGGCATTAGGGACTGAATTTAGACCTTTGTTTGCAAGGCAGGCACACATTACCAATAGAAACTATCCTTTTTGTTTTTATTGTTTTTTCCAGACAGGGTTTCTCTGTAATAACAGCTCTGGCTGTCCCTCACAGAGATCCGCCTGCCTCTGCTTCTCAGTGCTGAGATTAAAGGCGTGCGCCAACACACCGGGTGAGACCATCCTATTTTTAAGGTGCTCCAGGGGAGCTTTCAGACTTCTCCATTAACCACACCCTTTCAGCACTCCGGTCAGCACCAAGGTAAATCTACCTGTGTAACTTTGGCTCTTTCAGGAGAGAAGCAGTCTAAAGACGGGTGTATCCTCTAACAAGAGGCTCCTGCCTGTCTTCTCTAACCCTTTCCTCATTTTCTCTGGTGTTCCTCTGAACTCCATTAAAGCCCAAGATACAGGACTGGAGTGCCAGCTCTGTGGTTAAGAGCACTGAAGCTCACAACTGTCTGGAATTCTAGTTCCAGGAGATCTAATACCCTCTTTTGGCTTCCATGGCACCAGGAATGTATGTGATACACACACACAAATCACCCATATGCATTAAATTAAAATTAACATACACAGCAAGTTCCAAGCCAGCCAGGGCTATATAGTGAGACCTTGCCTCAAAACCAGAGCTGGGATGTGATTCCATCAGTAGAGTGCTTGCCTTGTACTCGGTTTTGGGTTTCACTTCCAGCACTGCATAAACTAGCACCCCCAGCACTCTGGAAGCAGAGGCAGGAGGACCATGAGTTCAAAGTCACCTCTGGTGATATATAAAGCAAGTTCCAGGCCAGGCTGAGCTATATTATATTAGACTCTGTCACACACATAAAAACTAGCTAAAAGTGGTAGCTCATTCCTGTGATCACAGCATTGATGAGGCAGAGGCAGGTAGATCTATCTGAGTTTGACACCTGCCTGTTCTACACAGGGAGTTGGCCAATTTAGCTACTAAGCAAGATCCTATCTCAAACCAAACCAAGAGGACTGAGTTCAAATTCTGGTTTATCCAAGACCAATCTCTGTTCGACTGAGTTTCCTCCAAACTAGAGCAACAATAGTAGTTGCTCTCTGGAGTTACTGGGAGAGTTAAATGAATCCAATAGTCACAAGGGCCTTAAATAAAACACTACATTTAGCTGCTCTTCCCATTTGGGCTCTTAACCCACTGCTTCCTCCTAGAGGGCAACCTAACGATGGCCTATAGACATGTTCTCTGAATTCAGGATGCTTCACACTCAGGACTTTACTCAATTTACCACCCTTTGGCAAGGCAGACAGTCAGCAGCATTTCAAAGAGAATGGACCTCAGAATTAATTAGCATGGGAATCCTCCAAGGCCACAGTTAAGCTGCAGAGCCAGGATCTGGACCATAATCAACCTGTCAGGCTCTGCCAATAATACCCACTGGATTTAGTTCCTTCTCTAAGAACATAAGAAAACACACTGCAACCTAGGTCACACTAAAAACAGTTTAAATAAGTTTGTCAACAAAAGGGGAGTAGAAAATTAAGACCTCAGGCTCAAAGCCAACACACCTCAACCATAACCCAGGCAATTTTAGGCCTCTCTCTTCTCACTGCCATGCTTGTCCTAATCCACAACAGATGCTGCTGTGCTGAGTTCTCCCTATATTTTACTCGGCAAAAGATATGTGGCAGATGAAACAGTGCGGATTATCTCTAGATAATCATAACCATCCAAAATCCCATTTCAGAGAAGTAAATGCCATCTTCTGGCCTTCATGGGCACTGCATGCATGTGGTACACATATATGCAGGCAAAACACCCATACATGTAAAATAAAAACAGATAAATAAAAATTTCCAAGCAGAGTGACTGAGCCAGGTATGAGCTTCTGAAACCGCAAAGTCTGTCTCCAACAAGGCCAGACCTCCCCATCCTTCTAATTCTTTCCAACAGCTCTATTCCCTAGTGAATAAGCAATCAAAATGAGTCTATGGGGCCATTCTTACCAGCGCTTGGGAATTGGTGGCAGATCAGTCAAGGGTTCTAATAAGTAAATAAATAGAAAGACCAGTATATTGAAACCAATTCCTAACTTTAACAGTTTTATATTGTTTTGGTTCTGTTGTTCTTTCCCCCCAAAGATCTATTTTATTTTTAACTGTGTTATGAGGGGAAAGCAGTACAGCTGAGTTCAGGTGTTTAGAGGCCAGAAGAGGGCATCAGATGCCCTGTGTGGTAATTGGAGTGAAAATGGCCCCATAGGCTCTTAGGGCCTGGCACTATTGGAGGTGTGGCATTGTTGAAGTAGGTGTGGCTTAGTTGTAGTAGGTGTGTCACTAGGGTGCAGGCTTTGAGGTCTCAGATGCTCAAACAAGGCACAGTGTGGCATTCTCTTCCTGCTGCCTGCCCATCCAGATGTAGAGCTCTCAGCTCCTTCTCCAGCACCATGTCTACCTGCCTGCCACCATGCTTCCTGCCATGATGATACAGACTAAACCTCTGAAACTGTAAGCCTAAACCTCTGAAACTGTAAGCCAGCCCCAATTAAATGTTTTCCTTTATAAGAGTTGCCTTGGAAGTGCACCATGACCACCCAGCTTGTTCTGTCTTGTTTGATACAAGGTTTTATGTTGCTTAATCTAGCCTTGAACTCCTGATCCTCTTGCCTCAAACTCCCATGCTGGAATTATAGACATGTACCCCCATAAAATCAGTTTGTTTCACTTAAGCTTAAAATGTATTGCTTACTCCTCTCTTACTGAACAATTCTGAAGGAGTCTAATCCTTTACTTATCTCCCAAAATAAAACAAACATTAAACTAAACGTTAAAAATGTAAAATGAACCATGGTATACTGACAGAAAATGTGTCAGCCATCAACTGTTATCAACATCAATACAAACAACATTAATAATTACCCTGCCAGTTGTATCAAAACTTTCTGTTTAGGGACTGTAGCGATAGCTCAGTAGCTAAAAGCATTGGTCGGTCTTTCATAGAACTCAAGTGTGAGTTCTAGCACTCACACCAGGTGGCTTAAGTTCAACTCCAGTAGATGTAACTCCTCTTCTGGCTTTTGAAGGTGCCGCGCACACATAGGGCACACAACACACTGTGATGGTTTAAATGAGAATGGCCCACAGGCTCATGTTTGAATGCTTGGTCCACAGTTAGTGGAACTGTTTGGGAGGGATTAGGATTAGAAGGTGTGGCCTTGTTGGAGGAGGTATGTCACTGCAGGGGTGTGTGTGGGGAGGGTGGGCTTTGAGGTTTCAAAAGCCCTTGCTGGGCTCAGTGTCCTTCTCTTTCTGCCTCCTGTTTGTGGATCAGGATGTAAAACTCTCAGCTACTATTACTCCTGTGCCATGCCTGTCTTCCTGCACCGCGATCATCATGGATTAACCCTCTAAAACTGTAAGCAAGCCCCCAATCAATACTTTCTTTTAGAAGAGTTGCCTTTGGCCAGGCGTGACGGTTCATACCTTTAATCCCAGCACTCGGAAGGCACAGAGGCAGGTGGATCTCTGTGAGTTTAAGGCCAGCCTGGTCTCTACAAAGAGAGTTCCAGGGCAGCCAGTGCTGTTACACAAAGAAACTCTGCCTCGAGATTCTCCTCCCCCACAAAAAAAAAGCTGCCTTGGTCATGATATCCCCACACAATAGAACAGCAACTAAGACACACACCTTCAAAAGCAATAGCAATCCCTCCCCTTCTGTTTAGAAGGTAATTCTAAGCATACTCTACACCAAAGCGGGCACCTCATCAGAGTCCACAATGATCAAGAGACATCAGCACTCCTGAAGCTTAGTTAGGGATTCTAAGTACAGCTTAAGACACTTCAGAGTACTAGAGGGACCCAGGATCTAAGTCCACTGCAGTGTGCCTACCTGTCATGTCCAAGACTCTGGAGTCCATTCCTAGAACCACAAAAACAAGAGAAAATCCCCAAACAAATCCTTTATTAAATGACATGTTCTACTACCTCTTCTAAAACTATGAATCTGTTCTTCCCAAACCTCAGAACTATCAATGTTGTGCCCTCGGTATGTGGTCTTGGGCACAGAAACGTTCCCTTGACCAAAGCATGTAACCCTGACCCAGAGACCTTGGCTGGTGCCATGTAAAAGTTCCTGGGCAAAGTTCGAGAGTCAACAGCAGTTATCATACACAGCCTTCATGATCAACATGAACACAGTAGTTAACACTGAAATCCACTAGATGGAGACACTGCCCACGCTTCAACATGAAGCTAAGGGAAGCAGTAGTAGTAGGCAATTTATGATTTCAGGAATTAATATAAACTTCTCAGAGATCTCATCTCAAGATCACTTAGCCTTGCTAAGTCAAATAGTTAGGCCTGCTCTCGGTGTTCAATGACCCAGCCCCTTCCCCTGTGGGCTGCTGAGGCCTCAGCTTCCCTGTCTAATGGGCACACTCTCTTCTTCACCAGATGTGTGACAAATGTGCACATATATAAACAAACAAGTTTAAAAAATACTGATTTACACCCAACTAGAGAACTGAGTCAACTAGAGTCCTCAGAGGAGTATACACGCTTACAGCTTGAGTTTCTCCCCAGACCCTAAACAGTTTTCTAAAGCAAAAACAAAACAAACAGTAAGTAACACACATGCACACTCACATGCACGCACATGTTTAAGGCAGAGTCAGTCAGGGAGATCCCTGCAAGTTCCGTCCAGGGTGGGGTGGGTCCCAGGAGCCAGGGTGACATGGTGGGGCCATGCCTGGAAACACCCTGGGGACTGGAAAGATGATGTTTCGGTAGGCTGGCTGCTGCACAAGCACCGCAGACCTAGCAGCACGATCTCTAGTGCTCACGTCAAAACACACACACACAGTGATGGGGTGCCTGTAACACCAGTATGGGTGGGCAGGTGGAGACTCCCAGAACTTGCTAGCCTGCCAGCATAGCTTCAAGGTGAATGAGTGATCTTGTTTAAAAAAGTCTTAAAAGTTTAAAAAAGAGTCTCCTGACACTGCACATACTCAAACCTGCAACGCTTACACAGACAAAACAAGAGTGAAAACAAAAAAGAGCACCATTTGGACACTTTAACAATTAGGTTAATTATCATGTAAATTCTCATCTGGACCCAATTTATCCTGGAAACTCACTATATAGCAGTGACCACTCAACTCAGTCCTGGACTTGGCCACAGGTACCATTTAACATGAGATGACTCAAAGGTTTACTCTGTATAGATGATACAACTTGACTTTAAAAAAGAAAAAGCCAGCCGGGCGGTGGTGGCACACGCCTTTAATCCCAGCACTGTGGAGGCAGAGCCAGGCGGATCTCTGTGAGTTCAAGGCCAGCATGGTCTACAGAGATCCAGGACAGGCACCAAAACTACACAGAGAAACTCTGTCTCGAAAAAAAAACAAACAAAAAAGCTTTAGCTTTTTTAGCCTTTACTACAGTGGTCTTGACTGAAAAATCCTCCTAAACGGCCTGGAGAGATGGCCCAGCAATTAAGAACACAGGTCTAGACTGGCGGTGATGGTGCACGCCTTTAGTCCAGCACTCATCCCAGTGATCTGAAGATGTTTTCAGTGGTAAGGTCCCTTGGCGTTTGTTTGTCTTAAGTTAAAATAAACCTGATGTAAAGCCGGGTGTGGTGCCGCACACCTTTAATCCCAGCACTCAAAAGAGGCAAAGGCAGGTGGCTGCAAGTGGCCAGCTGGGTTTACAGATGAGTTCCAGGATAGCCAGAGCAACACAGAGAAATCTGCCTCAAATACAAAAACAAAAACAGAAAGAAAAACAAAAAAGAAATACAATGTTTTAAATGATGGTGGGACTTTTAGTGATCCATTACAGTGTTTATTTGCCTGGGTGGCAATTTATCATTCCAGGAATTAATATGATTTCTCATAGATTGCTAACATTCATAATTTAGTGTCTAGGCCAGTATTAGCACAAGAACATAAGGCTGCCCTAACTGACACAGCTGAGAAGCAAAACAGCTTCCCTCCTCCCTGTGTGTCTCTCTGAAAAGTCCATCTCACAACAGCCAGAGAAGCCCCCACCTTCTAAGCACAGAACTTTGGCTTTGAGGTAACAATCTAGCTGCCAACTCTGGCTCAAATCCCAACTGTGAGGTCCAAAGTCTGACTGCAAACTCAAGCAAGCTATAACATCTTCATGAACCTGCCATCACACAGGGCTATTTGTTTATTTTTTTGTGTTTGTTTCTCGACAAGGTCTCTCTACATAGCCCTAACTGTCCTGGAACTCAGTATGTAGAGTATTCTCAATGGCTGGCATGGTGGCACACACCTTTAATCCCAGCACTCAGGATGAAGAGACAGGCGGATCTGGGTTTGAGGCCAGCCATACATACATACATATAATTCATTAGAGTAGCTTACAGGCTTTAGTCTGGGTAGTCAACAATGGCTTGGCAGAAAGATCAAGAATCTGGTCATCATTCAGTCTATGAGACTGCATGCCTCAGCAGTCTCAATCTGCTATAGGGTACTGGGAATTCCTAGAGAGCTGTTGGTGTTCAGTCTACAGTAGAGTCTAATGCCAGGAAGGAATGCCTCAGCAACGAGATGGGAAACTTGCTGGTGAGAATGAGAGCAAGCAGTCAAAAAGCAAAGCTTCCTTCTTCCATGTCCTTTTATGTAGGATGCCATTAGAAGATTTGGCCTTGAACTCAAGAGATCTTCCTTCCTCTGCCTCCCAAGTGCTGGGATTAAAGGTGTGTATCACCACACGCAGCCACATAGGGCTATTTGATAGAAAGACATGAAAGGAACCTGGCAGTCCTCAGGCACTATTAATATAATTCTATATCAGCTACCTTGTAGTCTAAAAGACCTTGATACTTTTCTTTTGAAAGTAATGGCCTCTAATAAATCATTCATGTTTTCTTTTCATTCTGTGATGGCAGAAACCATAAAGAACACTGGAGGCCTCCCAGCACTGAGGAGGAAGAGGCAGAAAGACCTTGAAGTCAGTCAGTTACAAAGGGAGACCCTGTCTTAAAAAACAATGAAGCCAGTTGTGAATATTGCATACCTTTAATCCTAGCACTCAGGAGGCAGAGGCAGGAAGATCTGTGTCCAGGGCTGGCCTGGTCTACATAAAGAGCTACACACCAGCCAGGGCTACATAGATCCCATGCCCCCTGCCCCCGCCCCCCCAAAAAAAGAAAGAATGGAGATTATTCTACTCATGTAACTTTGTAGAAATACACCAAAAAAGCACCCAGAACATTTAAAAAAAAAAGTTTTCTTGTTAAATATGCTATTATCACAAACATCCTGATGCAAGAGATTCTGTCAAAGGGTTCCATTTCAAATAGTAATCATAGTAAAATGTCTAGAAGTATAAAAAAATTCTATTTATTTTTGAAGACAAACCTTACAAATAGCTTCTCAGAGGACATGACCTTATAAAGATTTAGGAGGTGGGGAAAAGCTGATGCTATTTAGTGTCCAGATGTGTCCTCAAATGAAGCCTTCCTCAGATGGGCAGGCTGGGGTTTCTCTTGTGACACTGAAGAGGTGAAGTAAAATTCAATGTAATAATTATATCATGAGTACTGATGTGGTGCCTGAGCTGTAACCCTGGCCTATTTATGGGACTGTTCCAGGAAAGAGTCAGATGAGAGATGCTACATTCTGGTAACCATTCCAATTATTTCTGTTTTTAAAACGGTCAAGTTTGAAAGTGGTGGTACATGCCTGTTATCCCAAAACTCAGGAGACAGGATCAGGAGCTCATGGACACTCTCAACTAGGCCAGATGGGCTCCATGAGACTCTGTCTCAACGCCCCGCCAAAAGAAGGCAGCTGCCATGTACATACAGAGAGCACTTGATACATGTACAATTTCCTCACAAAATACAAAACAACAAATAAGTAACAAAATGCTCAGAGTCACAGGTAGGCATGTGGCTCACTGTAATCTCAGAACCAGAGAGGGGATGGGGTATGGTATATAAAGTAGGATTGCTATGAGCTGGTCAGCCTGGGCTATACAGAGAGACCTTGTCTCAAAAACAAGAAAACAAAACTCACTGGGCTTGATGGCACACACCTTTACCCTCAGCATTCTCCTGGAAGAGGCAGGTGATTTCTGAATTCCAGACCAGCCTGGTTTACACATCAAGTTCTAGGGCAGCCAGGGCTACATAGTGAAACCCTGTCTTAATAAAAACCAAACAATGAAAAAACAAAACAAAACAAAAAAACAAAACCAAAAGTCTACATTCTTGTATCAGTTTAAAGAGCACAGTGAGTTACAGGAGTTAGTATTTTTTGTCTTCTTGAGACTGGGTTTCTATGTAACAGCAGTCGATTCGTCTCACTCTCCCGAGTGCTGGGACTAAAGGTGTGTGCCAACACTCCCAGATGGTATTTTTGGTTTTTGCTCCTGACCACCCCACCCCAACTTCCCTTTCTATGTGACCTATAGCATGAGGTTATATTTTCTGTTTTGTTTTGTTTTCCTTCTTTTTTCTCTTTTGTTGTTTTTTTTAACAAGGTTTCTCTGTGTAGCCCTGGCTGTCCTGGAACTTGTTCTATAGACCAGGCTGTCCTCGAACTCAGAGATCCACCTACCTCTGCCTCCTGAGTGCTGGGATTAAAAGTGTGAGCCACCACCTCCCAGCTAGTTTTTGCATTTATGAAATGAAGACATTTCCTCTCCCGTCTCCCTCACAAAAGGATGGGAGGCTCTAACAAACTCGCAGTAAAGCAGAACGGTTTTGGTGTTGTGTACTGGAGATACAGCACAAGTCCCTGAGCACGCTAGGCAAGTGCTCCACACTTAGCTATATCTTTAAACCAAGCATGCTATCCTTAATAAACTCAAAGAAGCACTAACTTTTACCATTCAAAGAAGCACTAACTTTTACCATTTAACTATGTTCAAGGCTTACATACAGAATTGTAGTTATTTTTAAATCTGTGATATGATTTAATAAAATATCACCACAACAGATTTAGGTCAAAATGATCCAAAAGTAGATGAAGATCAAAACCATATGAATTAGAACTGTTCAGGAACTATATTAACTTCTGAATCAGTTAATTTTTCTGCTCAAGCTCATTATGTAGCCCAAGATGACCTTAAAATTCCTATCTTCCAGATTCTGTTTCCCAAGTGATGAGATTACACTCATGTACTACCTACCTCAGGTTTTAGGTGGAGCTGGGGATAGAACCCAGGTCCTCACACATACATACAAGGTTGAACACTCTACCAACTCAGCTACATTCCTAACTCCATTTATCAATTAACCTAAGACCAAGGGGGTGGAGGGGATATTGCACGAATCCTAATTGGTCTTGTAATAAAAACCCAGAGCCAGATACTGGGGTAAATGTTGAAAGATGACAGGAAACAAGCCACAGCCACTTCTCACCTTGCCACATCCTCAGCAGAAAAAGGAAGATCCTGTCTCCACGAATCCTCAGACTGAATGCCCCGGAGTCCTCAGCTGGAAGAGGCTGACTGAGTTCTTGTTTCTTTCCGCCTTATATTCCTTTCTCTGCCTACCCACATCACTTCCTGCCTCAACCTTCCTAGTTCTGAGATTAAAGGCGTGTGACTCCCAGGTACTGGGATTAAAGGTGTGTGCCACCACTGCCTCGCCTCTATGTTTAATTTAATGGATGGCTTTGTTCTCTGATCTTCAGGCAAATTTTATTTGTTGAGTACAAACAAAATATCACCACAGGGGGACTTATTTGGTTGTCTTTAAATAGTGACTAATTGTAGGCTGGGAGCAGTGGCGCACGCCTTTAATCCTGGCACTTGAGAGGCAGAGGCAGGTGGATCTCTAGTTCCAGGCCAGCCTGGTTTACTGAATGAGTTCCAAGACAGCCAGGGCTACACAGAGAAACCCCTTGGAAAATAATAATAAATAAATAAAACACACATACACAATAAGAAGAAGCACAGGGCCAGCAAGATGGCTCAGTAGGTAAAGGCACTTGCCACCAAGCCTGAAGTACTGAGTTTGCTCTCCATCCAGGACCCACATGGAGAGAACTGACTCTCTCTGACTTCAGCACACGCATGGTGGTGATGTCCACATACATGTGCACATACACACTACGTAAATGTAACAACAACATTAGGACCGCCCCACTGAATCTGAGAGAAACATGAATGAGGTACACTTACAAACTTTAAATCCAGACACAAGCCAAAAACCAAAAAATGCAACAAAAATCCCACTTCAAGTATTCCCAAGGCAATACTCACTGAAAGCAGAAAGTTTATACTCCCAGAGGAAACAACTACAACAGGAAGGGGAAGCTATTCTGTCTCTGGAGTGAATCTTCTTTCTTCCAATTCCATTCCTTCTTCCAGTACCTAAGACAGAAACGCAAGTGCAGTGAACAGTCTGGGGAGTGTACAGGTTTTTGGAGAACTTACAAAATTTGTGTTTGTTTTTTTCAGACAGGGTTTCACTGTGTAGCCCTGGCTGTCTTCGAACTCATTTTGTAGACCAGGCTGGCCTCAAACTCTGAAATCCTCTTGCCTCTGCCTCTTGAGTGCCTGGGATTAAAGGTGTGAGCTTTACATCAGGTTTATTTTAACTTAAGACAAACAAGCGCCAAGAGACCTTACCACTGAAAACATCTTCAGATCACTGGGATGAGTGCAGAGATTAAAGGCGTGCACCATCACCGCCAGGCTCAAAAGTTACAATTTAACAGCAATTTCTGACACAAACAAAACCAGCTGGAGAATAAGCTCTCCTTTACTTCAAAACATTTCTATTGCTAAAATGAGACAAGGAACGGAAGTCTCATGGAGGATCAAAGGCTGTATTCTACTTGAATGAGACATGCACTATTAACCCCCACAACTCCCCCTCCAACACATTTAGGTGAAAACTTGCTCTCCAACCAGGACCTATCACTTTGAGCTCTCCACAGGTTACAGTATACAAACACACTCCCAAGTCTTAAAAATTACCTGACAACATGCTAGGCCCCTGAGGACAAGGCATCGTGTGCCAGGAAGAGATGGTAAGTGTTGGTGGAGCCATTCATCCTTACTCAGTCTTGCATAAATCTCTTCACAATTTCTTCCACCTTCCCCACTTCCCCAGTACTAGAGAATTTATGCAAAGCGGACTCCAGGCCCCACCCACTCAATCCAAAGAGAGGGTCAAGAAAGCAGAGAGGCCCAGAGGAGTAAGTGAGCAAAGAGGAGTCAGATCAGGGCAAGGAATGAAGGACAAAACACACAGCTCCGAGGAAGGGCATAAAACCCCTAAAGATGGAGGGATGGTAGTAGGCAAGGGGGTCTACAAGTAGATGTGGAAGATGGAGCGGGAGGAAAAAAAGAAGAGGAGAAAGTGGGAGGGTGAAGAGTTAAGCAAGAAAAGGACGAGACAAGAGGGAAAGAAGAGGCCGGAGCCGGGAGGGGTAGAACAGGCAGACGGAAAAGGTGAAAAGGAGGATGTGGGACAGGAGAGTACAGGGCGCTGGGGGAGTTGGGGAAACGACAGGGCGACGGGTAGAGCAACTGGGTCCGGGCCGCGGGGGTGGAATCCAGACGCCGAGCGGGGGAGGGGACGCTGGGTGGGGGGCCACCAGGCGGCGCAGGAGACCACCAAACTTTCCACCGACTGTTTTCCTGGAGGGAGTTCAGGCACTGAGTGAGGCTCCAGCTGCTGCCTCGCCTCCTTGGCCGGGGACGACCGCGGCCACCCAGACCCTGGGCACACGGCCTCACGATCCCGTTGGTCTTCGGCGGGGACACGCAGCCCGAGGAGGCCTGGCCCACCCGCGGTGGCCGCCTCGGCGAGCCCCTCCCCCATGGCGCCCCGGGACCCCTCGCCTTTGCACCTCGGGACCCCAATCCCCAGGATCCTGTCCGCTCGGAGCTTGAGCAGGCCTCGAGAAGGCCCGGCAGGAGAAAGCACGGCAGAGCCCCCCTAGAATTTCCCACCTTTTCTCCTGACCCAGACGCGGCCGGGGCGGACGGGACCTCTCGCGCTCTACCTTCTCTTCCTCCTGCTTCATGGAGCCATGCGCCTGGGTGGTGGCTCCCGAGAAAAAGCAGAGTCCCAAGGCGGGTGAGGACGCCCGAAGGAGGCCGGCGGGAGGGCAGAGGAGGAAGCGGCGGGGCGGCGGCGGCCGGGGAGAACTAGAGGTATTCCCGGGGCGGGTGGAGGACCGAGTCGAGTCGGGACCCGAGTCCTCCTCTAT
>CABHPH010130876.1:0-22049 GCA_902168325.1 Peromyscus nudipes | reverse complement strand
GTGAGTTCAAGGCCAGCCTGGGCTACCAAGTGAGTTCCAGGAAAGGCGCAAAGCTACACAGAGAAACCCTGTCTCAAAAAACCAAAAAAAAAAAAAAAAAAAAAAAAAAATTAAAAATTTTTAGTAGTTAATTTCTTTGTATTTGAAAAACCATGTATTTACTATTTAGTCTGCAGACCTTTCTATGGTAAACTTAAATTGTATTCCAGTATTTGCTTATCTTTAGATTCTGACTCTTAAGTACATAGTTAATGTTGGGGAATGTATATGCACATAACTGACCTATCATGGGAGTTTTTAAAAGACAAATATTAGGAAGAAAGACATTCTTACTGCGTTAGTTATTTGGAAATAGAAATTACATTGCTTTCTGAGTTTTTCATTTTACTTTTTGTTTTGTTTTGTTTTGTTTTTTTCTAGACAGGGTTTCTCTGTAGCCCTGGCTGTCCTGGAACTCCCTCTGTAGACCAGGCTGGCCTCGAACTCAAAGACCTGCCCTCTGCCTCCAGAGCGCTGTGCGCTATCATGATTGGCTTGACATTTGTCTTCTGACAGTTTTGTAGCTTGTCTTTTCTTTCCTTATAGACTCTTGAAATCCCACAAAAAAACAGAAATTGCCTGGCGTGGTGGCATATGCCTTTAATCCCAGCATTCGGGAGGCAGAGGTAGGCAGATCTTTGTGAGTTTGGGAATTCAAAGCGAGCCTAGTCTACAAATTGAGTTCCAGGCCAGGCCATCCAGGGTTACACAGTGAGACCCTGTCTCAAAACAAACAAACAAACAAACAAAAAGAATTACTGCTTTTATGGACTGGGTGTGTAGCATATATACAAGGTCCTGGGTTTTATTTCTAGTACTGGGATGGGGTGAGGGGAGAGATTATTTTTAAGTTTAATTAAATAAAAGAAAATGAGAAATATTCCTGTAATTGTGAAGTAAATCTCTTAGGAATTTCCAAAATAAATTTTGAATGAATTTTTGTTTATTTAATAGATAAGTTTTTGTTTATTAAATGATTTTTATAACTTCATTTATTTTAATGTTTTTTTGAATTGCAGATTTGCTGTTGCTGAGTCTGACTGTAATTTGGCAATCGCCTTAAGCAGGAGTTACACCAAAGCTTACGCCAGACGAGGTGCTGCTCGGTTTGCTCTGCAGAAGTTAGAAGAGGCTAGAGAAGGTATTCGTCTTTTCAGGTCATCACCTGAGCATTTTTTCATTCAGTTAACACATAGTTTTCAGAGAATTCTGAGTGAGGACAGTGCCCTTTCTATGTAACATTTTGAACAAAACTTCTCTTTTCATCAATTAAAAAATTTTTGTTTTACAATTAAAAAAATGCAGGTGTGTTTTGGCTGTGTACATGCCACAGCGTGTGAGTGGAAGCCAGAGAACAGCTTGAGGGAGTCAGTTCTCTCCTCCATGGTGTGGAATGGTGCCAGGGATCAGACTCCAGCTGTCAGGCTTGCTGAGCCGTCTCTCCAGTCCTTTTGGTGACTGAGAGACACCGTCTTGTTTGGAAAGAAGAGTGCGTTGTTGGCCGGGATCAGACCTGGTGTCCCATGCTGGCACAATGAGCACCGCACAGCACCTGTGGCTCGTGTCTTCTCACCTTTAGTTCTCATCTGCAGAGTAGAGGCCACGTCATCCTGTTGGCTGTTGTGAGGCAGGACAAAGTGTTCTTACTTATTAGTAAATTCTGTCTTGTTGTTCCATAACGAGCCCTGTGTAATAATTACAAAGTGTGAGTAAAGCTGACGTTGAGTGGGTTTTGCTCTGTGTGATTTGGTGGTTTGGTTGTTTGGTGGTGGACACTTTATGATGACGTAACCACCTGGGAGCCGGTGAAGATGGTTTTGTCGGCCTGAGAGAGAAGGAAACATGCTTAGTAGCCTAACCGTGGTTGATCGTTCATTTTACTATAGACTAATTGCTCCTGTGTCACATGTAGCAAATGACTATGGTTTTGTACAAGTTATAAAACTATCCTCCTTTTCAGAAGTCTCTATCTTCTGTTTTATTAGATTATGAAAAAGTATTAGAACTGGAACCAGATAACTTTGAAGCAACAAATGAACTCAGGAAAATTGATCAGGTAAATTATAAACATTTAAGTACATTAGGTTTGACTTTTTTTTTTTTTTTTAAGTTTGACTTTTATATCATGAAGGTGAAACTTTTTGCTTAGATTTTGTATATACTGTAGATATAAAAACAAGCACATTTATTTATTTTTGTGTGTACGAGCATTTTGCCTATGTGCATGTGTGCACCACGTGCTTGCCTGGTGCCTGTGGTGGTCAGAAGAGCGTCGGATCTCCTAGAACTAGAGTTACAGGTGTCTGTGAGCTGCCGTGTAGCTAGAACAGACAGTGCTCGTAACTGCTGAGCTTTTTTATCAGCCTCCCACCCCCAATAGATGTATTTTTCAGGATTTCAATATGTAGCCCAGGCTAACTTCAAACTTGACGCAAGCTTCAGCCTCCCAAGTGCTGGAATTACACACAAATTTTAGAATTTTATTTCATGTACTATGCAGTTTAATTAAACTGGTAAGGCAGAGGTACTGGAGAGCTACAACCCCTAACTAGAGGTACTGTAGAGATAAGACCCCTAACTGGGAAGACAGAGGTACTGTAGATTATGACCCCTAACTAGTAAGCTTTTTTAGAAGTTAACTCACTTAGGAATAATGATTTTTAATAATTTTTTTCCTTGAATTCTGTTTAAAATGCCATCAATCATTTCATTATATGTAAATTGTATTGCTATATAATATAAAGTATGGTTTAAAGAAAAAAGTTGGCAGAGATTTCTAGAACTCTTGTCTCTTTTCCCCCGCAAATGACAGTTTTTAAATTTTTTTTCTTTTTTTAAAAATGTTTTTAATTGAAAATAGTTAAAAATAATTTTAAAGATTTCTTTCATTTTCAATTATGTGCACGTGTGTGTCCAGAAGAGGGCACTAGATCCCTTGGAGCTGGAGCTATAGGGTGTTGTCAGCCACTGATGTGGGTGCTGGGAACCAAACCTGGGTCTTCTGCAAAAACAGCAATTACTTTTAACCAGCCCAGTTTTTAAATTATTTCACTGATAATTTTTGTGTGATATTATTTCTGTGATAAATGTTTGCCTATTGTGTGATTTTCTGCTGTGTGAACTCTATGTTAGTAAAAATAGTAACTTTTTAACAGTAAGAGAATAATAGTCATGGTGGCTCACTCCACTAATCCTAACTTTTGGGACGAGAGAGACAGAGAGCCCAGATTTGAGGCCAGCGTGTTCTACATGATGATCTGAGGCCAGTCAGAGACCAGGTCTCAGGAAGAAAAGACAGCGGTTATCATTTAAATGTGAAATCGGAGGTCTGATGACAGAGAGCAGCTGCATGCTCCTGTTACTTTGCCTTTGAATTAAAGCTGTAGTTGTTTTGCAGTCTTGGCACATTGTGGAAAATGTGACCATCATTGAGAAATCTAGTTTTAAATATTTTTTTTTTTTGTTTTTCGAGACAGGGTTTCTCTGTGTAGCTTTTTTGCGCCTT
The DNA here is from genome assembly GCA_902168325.1 of Peromyscus nudipes. NCBI lineage: Eukaryota > Metazoa > Chordata > Mammalia > Rodentia > Cricetidae > Peromyscus > Peromyscus nudipes. Next base: position 18,505 of record CABHPH010130876.1, on the reverse strand, counting down.
TCCTGGAACTTGCTTTGTAGACCAGGCTGGCCTCAAACTCACAGAGATCCGCTTGGCTCTGCCTCCCGAGTGCTGGGATTAAAGGCGTGCGCCACCACCGCCCAGCCTTAAATATTATTTACTGCTGTGGGATGTTCTGTATGACAAATATATTAATAAATAAAGCACTGATTGGCCGGTAGCCAGACAGGAAGTATAGGCGGGACTAACAGAGAAGAGAATTGAGGAAACAGGAAGGTGGAGAGGAGACACTGCCAGACACCGCCAGGACAAGCAGCATGTAAAGATGCCGGTAAGCCATGAGCCACGTGGCAAGGTATAGATTTATAGAAATGAGTTAGTTTAAGATATAAGAACAGTTAGCAAGAAGCCTGTCACGGCCATACAGTTTATAAGTAATATAAGCGTCTGAGTGATTATTTTATACGTGGGTTGTGGAACTGCGGGGCTTGGTGGGACCTGGAGAGAAACACTCCAGCAACAATTTACTGCACATAAAATTGGTGATATCCTCTTCATTATAGTTGCAAAGTGTATTTTCTTATATATTAGGTCAGGTGATAACTGAATGATAAATTTGAGAAATGTAGTGATGTGATCTCAGTTATTTTATGTTTGAAAAACAGCAGCTAGAATAGGGCCTAGACTATGTGGAAATTGGGCTAATATTTGTAGTTAAGTGACCAATTATATTTGCTGGAAACTGCTTATTTTAACCGAAATGGGCAGTGTATTAAATTTGTTTTACATATTTACACATATATTGCTTTTACTTTAGTAAATAGAAAGTGAATCAGAATAGAAAGCATTCCAGTTTTCTGAGTGTAGCAGACATTTTACTGTATTGAAGTAGTTTGCATTTTGGGTCTAATACAGATGCATCTGCGGTACTTGTTTTATTTTAGTTGAGTGATGTGTCTCCTAGGCTTTATCATCCAGAGAAAACTCTCGTCCCAAGGAAACTGCTGCGGTGACTAAGCCAGCTGAGGGGGAGAGGCAACAGATTGAGGAACAGCAGAACAAGCAGAAGGCCATTTCAGAGAAAGATCTGGTAATCAGTGGGATTCTGATGTGTGATGAGTTTGTGCAGCAAAATGTTTACTCCAGTTTCCTGTGTGTCGGTTCAGTTTCTGTCTCTAACATTAAAAATTTTTTTTGGAATAGGAAGTTGAAATTAAATACACTAAAACTTCTGGTGCCTACTAATTCAATATTTGAGTCATTGATGACATACACATAAGAATAATCATGTGCAAAATAATTATAAGTGCATTTAGTTTTAGGGAACAAACTACATTTATATGTAGATAATTACAGATTTAATATAGAACTAAGTTACAGTTCATTCTTAATGTGCCTATAATTCATACAAAATTTTCTGATTGAAATTTCTTATTTTCAGTTGAGAAGATTTAATGCATTTTTTAGGGAGTGTGGGAGCCCACAAAAGCTTCCTAGTGAGATCTGAGCTTGCTTTACCCAGCAGGGCTGCATTAGGGGATGGCTTGACCACGTACATGGTCACCAGGTGTCTGGGATGGTCTGCACTTGGCTGTGCTGGGGTGAGGTCTTTTGCTCCACCCCTTGGCATTCCTTTAAAAGCCCTTTAGCAGAGACAGAAGGGGCTGGTGAGTTTTGACCCAGGCCCTTCCTAGCTATCCTGTGTTTCTTAACTGTCTCTCTCCTCTGTATTTCTATCTAAATATTTCTCACTTCTCCCTCCTCAAGAGTACCCTGGGGGAAAATGTGGGAGCTGGTCTCCCTCAAGGGAGGAAGTGATCTTATTATATTTTAGTTAAAATTTAATAGCCAGGTGTGGTGGCACACACCTTTAATCATAGCACTCTGGAGGCTGGGATTGGATCTCTGAGGGCAGCCTGGTTTACTGAGTGAGTTCAGGATAGCCAGGGCTACACAGAGAAACCCTGTTTTGGAAAAAAGAAAGAAGAAAATAAAAAAATTAATTTAACATTTAAAGATATCTTTTTATTTTATTTTTTGTGTATGTTTATAAACATCATAAAGTACATATTTATTTGCATGTATATGTATGTGCACCACATACATGTGTGGTGCTCTCAGAAGAAGAAATTGTAGCCCCGGTATCTGGAGTCCCAGATAGCTGTGAGTTATGTGGGTGCTGGCAGCCACACCCAGATCCTGTACAGGAGCAGCCAGTTTAACTGCTGAGCGTCTCTCCAGCCCCCAGTTAATGGGTTTATAGTCTCATGTGGGTCCATAGAGGATTTCTAAAAAGTACTTATGGAGTCCTTGGTTGTAATTTATTTGAATGATTATAAATAGAAGCTCTGTTTCAGTACAGTTTAACTTATGTCACGGCTGGGGAGATGGCTCACTGGATAAGAGCGCTGGCTGCATTTCTAGATGACCTAGGTTTGATTCCCAGCACCCATATCATGGCTGGCAACCATTTGTAATTCCAGTTTCGGGGAATCTGACACCCCTTTCTGGCTTTCTTGGGCATCGAGCATACACGATGCATAGACAAGCATGCAGCAAAATACCTGTACACATAAAATAAAAATAAGTCTCAAAAATTAAAGATCTATCTTGTATTTAGGATATTAATGTTACTTAAGAGTGGGCTGTGTAATTCAAGTACTGTGTTCTTTCCCAACAACTGACTTTGGAGCTGGGCAAGTAAGTTCTCATCTGTAGTCTTAGCTCTTGGGAGGTGGAGGTTGGAGGGTCAGAAGTTCAAGGCTATCGTCATCTACCTAGTGAGTTTTGAGATGGTCTAGTGATGTGAGACCTTGTCTCACAAACCCCACCCCCTTGGGGTTGCATTTACGACTCTTTTGTAGTTTCCCCCTTCTCCTCCTCCTCTAGTCCTTGCTGCTTTCTTACCTTCTTTCCTTCCTCTTCCCTCTCCTCCTCTCCTCTTCTTTCTTAGTTTCCAGTGCTGGGAATCAAAACCAGGGCCTTGCACATGAGAGCAAGCGCCCTGTCTTTGAGTGTACCCCCAGCCCATTTTTGATCAGTTTCTAATGTAAGTAAAGGCTTAGTGTAACGTTTGGGCCTTTACTAGTTAATTAGCAGAATAGTGATGAAGTTGTAGAGTCATATAGTAGTATTTCTGTGCTGAAAGGAGAACAGTGTCATTTAAAAAATCCATGTTAATAGATCTAAATGTCTCATGAACTAGATTTTTATTTATGTTTGTATTTTTAAAGTGTGTGTGTGTGTGTGTGTGTGTGTGTGTGTGTACACATATGTATGTAATTGGGTATGATTGTGTGAAGGCCAGAGATGATCTTTCTCTGTTACTCTTTATCTTCTTATATTCTTGAGACACAGTCTTTTCTGAACTTGGAGCTTAAATTGGCTAGACGGCCTGGGTAGGCAAGCGCCTGAGCTCCTTGTCCACCTCCCACAGGAGGGATTGCAAGCTTGTGCCGTCACCCCTGGCTTCTCTGTGGGTTCAGGTCCTCATGCACACCCAGCAAAGCCTTCACTCACTGGGCTGTCTCCTGTCTCTAGATTATCAACAGTGAGAATATAATATAATATAATTTCTGATTTAATATTGGTATTTGGTATGTTCTTTTAAGATTTGAATTTTTCAACATGTTGTGATTTTCATCTCTCTCCCCAAAATAATAGGGGAACGGATTTTTCAAAGAGGGAAAATACGAGAGAGCAATTGAGTGCTACACCAGAGGAATAGCCGCGGATGGCACCAATGCCCTGCTTCCCGCCAACAGAGCCATGGCCTACCTGAAGATTCAGAAGTAAGTGTTACTCAGATTTTGCTTTCAGCATGAAAATTTATTATAGAGTGCATTTTTAATTAACCAATTAATAAAGTTTGGTTGAGTTGGTATTTTTGCCATCTGTCTTTATTTGATTCTTTTCTTCCCCTCCTTTCTTTTTTCTTGGTGCTAGGGTTAGAATCAGGGACCCATCATATGCTAGAGAAGTGCTCTGTTGCTGAGCCAAGCCACTGCTGATTGATTGATTCTTAAGCTTTACAGTAACGTTAAATTTAGAGTCAAGGAATGTGTGTACATGTGGCATATCATGTGAGTTTTATTATCTTTACATTGTTAATAGACAGACATTGTACAATTTGTAAGTATGCTGTTGTATATTATTTAAAAAATTATTTTTTTTACATTTATCTGTCTATCTGTCGATCTATCGTGTGCTTGCATGCCTGTCTGCGCGTGTACATGCTTGTGTGTGCATGGGCCACAGCATGCGGCGTGGAGGTCAGAGGACCACTTGTGAGAGCTGGTGATTCTTTCTTTCTACCATGTGGATTTCAGGTAATGGATTCAGGTCCTCAGGCTTGGCAACAAGCACTTTTACCCACCGAGCCATCTCATCAGGCCCAGGGTTAGGTTTTCTGTAAGCGACATGTTTTCCAGTTAGTCATTTTATCGTGTTCAACAGGTATGAAGAAGCTGAAAGAGACTGCTCACAAGCCATCTTATTGGACGGCTCCTATGCAAAGGCTTTTGCCAGGAGAGGAACTGCAAGAACACATCTGGGAAAGATGAATGAGGCCAAGCAAGGTAAGACTATAAAAACTCACATACTCGTCATGATAGACTCCTAGACGCAGAAGCAAAGATTTCTGTAGCTTCCCACAGTTCAAGGAAACTGCATTTCACAAAGCACACTGGAGATCGAGGTGAGTTTGAAAACCTTCCATAGTGTGCTTGATTATTTATAACCTACTCTGGTCAGTCACCGCCTGAAAGGAAGGAAAATGTGAATTGTAGATGAACAGGAGAAGTGAGAAGTAGTCAGGATGAGAAAGGGGATCAGCAGCCGGCACTGAGGAACATGAGGTCTATAGTGATTCTCTTTGTTTTCTTATGTTTGAGGCAGGTCTTTGATACAGCCCTGTGGGCTGTCCTGGAGCCAGGTAACCTCCTGCCTCTGTCTCCCGAGTGCTGGGATCGAAGATGTGTGCCTCCACACACTGCTGTCCTCTCTCAATCTTCTATGCATTCCTCTTCTCCTTCTCTGCCATCTTATCCTGAGGTTCCTTTTCTCTCTTGAGAACACTGACTTGTCTGTTGCTTGTGTCTCTTTTGTTGCCTTTGCCCTTTGCTCCTTCATCTTTGGATTGTTCTTCTTCACTGTTTGTTTCCTTTGAAGTCTGTGCTGGCAGTTTTATCTCAACTTGACACAAGCCAGAGTCATTTGGGGAGAGGAAGCCCCAGTTGAGAAAATACCCCCACCACATTGGCCAGTAGGCAAGCCTGGGGTACATTTTCTTGATTGTTAATGGATGTGTGAGGGCCCAGCTTACTGTGGGCAATACCACCCCTGTGAGCCTGAAGGTCCTGGTTCTGTAAGAAAGCAAGTTGAGCAAGCTATGGGGGAGCAAGCTGGTAAGCAGCACCCTCCATGGCCTCTGCATCACTGCCTGCCTCCAGGATCTGCCTGTTGGAGTTCCTGCCCTGACTTCCATCGGTGATGGAGTGTGACCTGAGGATTTTAAGCTGAAATATAAACCGTCTTCCCCGATTTGCATTTGATCGTGGTGTTCTATAACAGCAATAGAAACCCCAAGACAGAGTCCTGGGAATTAAATCCAGGCCCTGTGCTAGTGTTTCTTGCAACTCTCTTTTTTTTTTTTTGAGGGGGGTAGGGAGGTGAGAGTGTTTGAGACAGGGTTTCTCTGTCTAACAGCGCTGGATGCCCTGGAACTCACTCTGTAGATCAGGCTGCCCTCCAACTCTCAGAGATCCGCCCACCTCTGCTTCTCAAGTGCTAGGGTTAAAAATGTATGCCACCACCACTCAGCTCTTCCAACTTTATGATATCACTATTTACAGAATAAATTTTCAGGCTTTTTCTTTTCTGATATGTACATTTAAATTGGCATTGCTTTCCAAGCCAGGCTTTAGCTGCAGCCCATTGCTTTTTGTTTTATTAAGTTGTGGTAAAATTGCACAACACTAAATTTGGTATTTTTACCATTTGAGGTGTATATTTTCAGTAAAAGTACATTATCAGTGTTGTGCAACCTTCTGTCTGCTTCATTCCAAACTTTGTGTGTCAGATACTAATTGTTCATTTCACCCTTCCCTTAGCTAGACCCTGGTACTCACTGTTTTCTGTGTCTGTTAGCCTGTTTCACTACTATTACTGCTGTTCTGAGACAGGGTCTTACTGTATAGCCAGATTGGACTTGAACTCTTAAGCCTCCTGAGTGCTGGGATTATAGGCATGTGCCACCACACTGGACCACACTTGATCATGATATGCCACATAGGTGGACTTGCAACCATATTGTTACGTCTGGCCTGTTTAACCTAGCATGTTTTTTAAGTTATATGTGTTGAGGCATCATCAGAATTTCATTCCTCTTTTAAAAATTTTTAAAATTTCTTTTTTATATTTTAATGTATTGAACATGTGCATGCACATGCATGCATGTTACAGACACACATGTGAGGGTCAGAGGCCAGCTTGCAGAGGGTTAATTCTTTCCTTCACCATGTAGGCCTGGGGTAGAACTCAGATCAGCCAGGCTTGTGGCAAGTGTCTTCACCTGCTGAGCAATCCTACTGGACTTTTTCAGTGTTTGAGAGAGGGTCTTGCTGTGTTAGCCCTGGCTGGCCTAGCATTTACTATGTAGACCAGGATAGGCGTGAACTCATACCAATCCTCCTGCCTCTGCCTCCCAAGGACTGGGATTTTAGGCCTGTGCTGCCACACTTGGCTTCATTGCCTTTTAAACACTGAGTAATGTTCTAGGGTATGGTGTTCTCTTAGTGGAGTTACCCCATCATTAAGTGTGAACTGTGGCTAAATTCAGTGCTCTCTTTGTATCATCTGTAAATGATACAAAGGGTTACAGTAAGAGTTCCATGAAAATCCACATGAAATAGCTAGAACACCTTAACAAACACTTGTTCTTACTATTACTTAGTGCCTGAAATAGAGCTAACTCAGTAAGAGTGAGACTTCTGTTGGTGTGGCGGTATGCTTATAATCCCAGCACTTGGGTAGGAGAGGCAGGATGATTAGGGATTCAGGTTATCTTTGACTGTACAGCTGGTTCAAGGACAACCTGGGCTATGCAAGAGCCTGTTGCAAAAAGCCAAAATAAATAAATATGTGAATAAATATAATAAAGGGATTATTAACTAAAGATGTCATGTTTTGAATGTCATAAAAGTAATTTCACTATTTTGTTGTGTTTTTAAACTTCTCATTAGACTTTGAAACTGTGTTACTTCTGGAACCTGGAAATACACAGGCAGTCACCGAACTTTCCAAAATTAAAAAGGTACTGTATTTCTTCACCAAAATACCATTATACCATTTGATACATAAATTTATTAGTTACATAATTAGCTTAAGGATATTTTGATAGCTATTACAAATTTATTTTCAAGGAATTAATTGAGAAAGGACATTGGGATGATGTCTTTCTTGACTCCACACAAAGACACAATGTGATAAAACCTGTAGACAATCCGCCTCATCGTGGGTCACCTGTAAGTAAAGCACTTTCATTTCTCTCTGTCCTTAAATGTCATTGTTACGTTATTAGAATTGGAAACAAACTTTGAACTAGTAAACTTAACAGATATTGAAAACTCTTGATGTACTTATTTAATACTCTTTTAACAAATGCTTCATAGAACTTATTGACAAAACTAGGGAGAATTCTTTCTAGAGTACCTTACATTTCATTTACACACTTTCACATATTTTTCTTATATAAAGGAATTTGAGTTAGTTTTATATTTTTTTATTGGCTCAACTTTGTCCTCCATCTCTGAAATTTTCTTTGGTATTGACCATTGATGATGCTTTCTGATTTGTTTTTAATTGATTGATTCTTCCATGTCCAAAATTTCTGTTTGGATCCTTGCTGAGTTTTTCTTTTAAGTTACTGATTATTTCACTCACTTTGGTAACTTCTTGTCCATGTCCTGAATTGATTTCCTTACCTGTTTATTATTGGTCCTTTTGGGGGTAGAACTCAAGTTTCTCTGGCATTTCAGGTGCGTCATCATCTTTGATTTTCTTATCTAGGAAGTGTCATTTTTTTTTTTTTTTTTTTTTTTTGGTTTTTCGAGACAGGGTTTCTCTGTGTAGCTTTGCGCCTTACCTGGAACTCACTTGGTAGGCCAGGCTGGCCTCGAACTCACAGAGATCTGCCTGGCTCTGCCTCCCAAGTGCTGGGATTAAAGGCGTGCGCCACCACCGCTTGGTGGAAGTGTCATCTTGGTGGGGATATGCCATAGTGGAATGCTCTGACGGTTTTTGGTATTTCTTTTATGGTGTTTGGGTGTCATTTGGGATGTATGTGTACTGTGGATTTTAGTTTTCCCCGTTTGCTTTTGTCTGTCCTAATGGATTGTCTTTGCTTGGAGTTACGTTCAGGAGAAAGCTGACATACTTGGATTTCACTGTGCTGAGAGTCAGAGAGAGCACTAGGGCGTTGGCTGGAGAAAACGGAGTTTATGGCGTTCTTGTGTCAGAGTTGAGGGTCTCAGCATTGAAGTAGTGAATGAGGGGAAATGGGAATGCAGGGAAGAGGGGGAGAGAATGAGGGGAGAGTATTGGAGGTGTGGAAAGCAGTAGAGAAAATACTGTCTGTTAGGTTTAGAGAAAGGAAGGACAGACACAACTGCTTTTTCCAATGGGACACAAGTTACAGAATAACTGACTGTACAAAATTGTACATACTAAAAAAAGACAAAAATTAAAAAAAAAAAAAAAGAGAACACCAATAAGATGGCCCAGTGGGTAGAGTACTTGTTGGCTCTCTGGGATTCACAGAGTGGGAGGAGAGAACTGACTTGTACGTTGTCTTCTGACCTCCACACGACCCTTCCCAGTAGATAAATGTAATAAAAGATTAATGTAAACAAAGACGGGCAGTCAGGGGCCAGGGAGATGGCTAGGCAGGGAAAGCAGTAGCTGGGCAGGCCTGTTGACTTGGGTTCAGTCCCTGGAATCCTCATGCACAGCTGGACTGGGGATGCACGTCTGTGGTCCCAGCACTCTGACACAGTGTCCAGAAGCTCCTGGGCAGCTGCTCTGGAGAGTACCGCACAGCAGCAGAAGCAGGAGCAGCTCGGCCTGTCTGGTTCTTCCTTGGTCAGTTGTGAATGTTACTAACCTGGAAGACCGTTTAGGATTACCCTACCAACCTTTTAAATGTGGTTTGGCAGATGTGTGTCCTGGCCTGGGTCTATCCAGCTGTCATGCACTTGCGTGTGTACTTAAGGTTCCCTATGTCGTGCTGGCTCCTGTGTGCCCCTGGGCTGCTTCCCTCAGCCCACAGACACCCTTAGGACGGTCCCTGTAGCGTCGAAACTGGTGCGCAACACAGGGTCCTGTACTGGCTGTCCTCAAACCCTTCCCACACCTCCTCCCTCCCCATGTCTGCCCTGCAGCCTTTTTCCTACTTTATCATTCTTGCTCTTGGCAGTCTGAGCTTTCACCTTGCAACTGCTATTATGTACATCCCTTGCTTCCCATTTAGGTGCCCGGGGTAGGCAAATAGCTTTTTATTGTTTGTATACTCAGACACACTATGTTCCTAAATCTGTCTAGCTAGCAAATTGAATTTACTTTTAACTGGAATATTAGCTGTAAGAACACAGCAGTCTTTTTAGACTTGTGACCTTAGGATGGGAATGCTTTTAATATATTGATTTAAAGAGTCGATTTTAATTGTTTTAGAAAGCACTCAAGAAGATTTTTATTGAAGAAACTGGCAAGTTGATAGAGAATGTTGATGTGTCAGATGGCAGTGCCTCTGCTCCGCAGAGTAATGGAGCAAGTGCACCCACGGCCATGGGCACCGAGAGCAAGAAGAATCCAAGCCAGGGGGACGCCTCGCCCGCAGGTGATACTCCAAGAGCCAAAGTGTTGAAAATAGAAGAGATCAGTGACACTCTGGCCCTACAGTGAGTAGCTGCTGTTAATGGCAGTCTCTATAATACAGTACTTTGTTACGGAAAGACTTCTCATTTGCTCTCACCACTGCTGTATGAGTGGTGACTGTCTGTCTGCAGGGTCTAGTTTGCCTTTCTGTCTGCACTGTGAGGTTTTGCTTAGGGAACAGTCATTCCTTTACCAGAGGGAATTTACAGGTGAATTAGAGGAGAACAAAGTATCTTGATTCTTTTTGTGTGTGTGTGTAGTTTATTGAGACAGGATCTATATAGCTCTGGCTGTCCTGGATCTCACTCTGTAGACAGGGCTGGCCTCGAACTCATAGAGATCCACCTGCCTCTGCCTCCTGAGTACTGGGATTAAAAGTGTGTACCACCACTGCCTGACTTGATTATTGATCAAATTGATTTTGCTTATTTTCTTCTCTAGAACTTCAGTATATATTTATTTTACTGTTGAGAGAGAGAATATGAGAATGAATATTTGATACAAGTGAGCATCATAAAAAAAATGAAGAGTTGATCTTTGAATTTGAGGCCATCCTGGTCTACAGAGCAAGTTCTAGGACAGCCAGGGCTACAGAGAAAGATCCTGTCTCGAAAAACCAAAAAAAGAAGAGTTTAAATGTTGCCATTGTTATATCCATCAATACTGAAGACTGTTGAACACTCTTTAAATATAGTTTAGAACTGAGACTATTTCAGGGAGGAGGGGCCTCAGCCATAGAGGCAGGGACAGGGTGGTTGTGGGAGCCGGGTGAATTAGACACAGTGTAATGATGTCTGTATGCAAATGCCTTAGTCAAGTGGTCCCGTCTGTATTCTAACTTAAAATCAATTTCACACCGTTTCCTTACTGATGGCAGTAGAGAAGACACAAACCCACCGGGTCAGCTTGGGCTACTGTTAGTCTTACATCCCCACTCAGTAAACACACAAAGTTTGTCTGTTTTACATGTTGAACTTTAGTAGTAGTTTTTTTTTGGTTTTTTTTGTTTTTGTTTTTGTTTTTTGAGACAGGGTTTCTTGTAGCTTTGCGCCTTTCCTGGAACTCACTTGGTAGCCCAGGCTGGCCTTGAACTCACAGAGATCCACCTGGCTCTGCCTCCCAAGTGCTGGGATTAAAGGCGTGCGCCACCACTGCCCGGCAAGTAGTAGTTTTATTTAAGGTGGTGTATGGATTATTCAGAAATGCTGACTAGGTGGCTTTGCAGTGAAGTATTTCTTCCTCCTTGAAATATCTTGAAGCTGTGTTAGTTCAGACTTCTGAAAGGCTGAGTTGTACTAGATAAAGATGATACTCTCAAAGAGTGGCCTAGCTCATCACCCAGCAGGTGACTGCAGCCATTCATAGCCAGAAAGTGAAGATTTGTTTGCAAGGACGGATGGACGAATACACACACACACACACACACACACACACGTTGAAAGAATTGAACACTGTCAGAATGCAGATAGCGATATTAACATAGTCAGAAGTTAGAAATTTCCCATTGCTCTTTCCTTTATTGGATTTTGGCTGATTCTTCTTTAACTGGTTGCCTAATGCTCTAAAATACTCCAGACCACAGGTTGATTTGAAGCAGGACGTGGGCCAGTCTTTCAGTGAGAAGATTTCTGTGAAGGTAGAGCAGACACCGGATCAGTTTGCCACGGCTGTTCTGCCTCCAGTTCCTGCCAATTCCTTCCAGCTCGAGTCTGACTTCAGGCAGCTGAGAAGTTTCCCAGATATGTTGTATCAGTATTTAAAGGTAAGCGGGAGGGAGCCAGCGGTGCTCCTGGGAGCAGGCCAGAGACGTTCTTCTGGTTGCTGTAGCAGTGCTACATTTGCCTTTTGTGTCAGGAAACTGCAGAAAATGCTTCTTCCTTGCCTGGTGTGCGTTGTCCTGGACAGACTCCTGGACATGCAGTAATCAGGGAAGTGAACTGCGAGTGAAATTCCAGGGCCTACAGTGACTTCAAGTCTAATTCACATTTTATAGCCTAAGCTTTAATATTCATCTTCCAAGGGGGTGGGGACTAAATCCTTGAGTGTCTTCTGTGTGCCAGGCATTGCTTGCAGTACTGGCCTTTATTTTCTTGAAAGTGAGCTTTTGTTTGCCTCAAGAAAAGAAGTTAAATCACATGAATTCAGCAAATCATAGATTAATGTAGTCTTCAAGTGTAATAACACTGCCTTACACTTTTATAGTGAACAGTTACTTCAAGTAATACCTCAGTCAAGTCTGCCTTTATCTCTACTTAAAATTGTAGTTTGGGAATGCTCTTATGAGGGGGTGCATCTCTTCTCTTCACGGATTTTTCTGTTTAAATTATAAATTTTTAAGTGTGTGTGTATGTGTGTGTGTGTACACATAAGAGTGTGTCAGAACCCCTGGAGCTGGAGTGTTAGGCAGCTGTAAGATGCCATGGGGGTGCTGGGAATTGAACCTGGTTCCTGTGCATGAGCAGGAAGCATTCTTAACTGTGAGCATCTCTCCAGCTAAGAACTGTGACTATCTTATGTCCCTATTACTTCCATCCTTCTTTCAGAGTTGTGTCTAAATAAAACCTCACTATTTCTCATTAAATAGTAGTGTTTAGTAATTATTCATAATATTTTACCTGAGCAGTTATTATATAACACATGTAATATGAATGTTGTCATAATTCAACTTTCTCTTATTTTTCCAAGAAAATCGAACCATCTTTGTATCCGAAGTTATTTCAGAAAAACCTAGATCCAGATGTATTCAATCAAATCATTAAAATTTTGCATGACTTTTACATTGAGTAAGTTGAATTTTTTAGTTGTATTCTCACTTTGTGATGTTATGTCCAGTGATTTGGAAAGTTCATTCTCTTTGATCTTAATATTTTGTACATAACAGCATTAGGTTCCTAGTAAGACTTACTGTTAACAGAAATGAGGAGATGACCGGAAAAACCCATGAAGTAGGGCCGTCTAAATGGGGAAAGACCTCTGTTTAGAGAAGAGTTGTGCATGAAGTACCCTGTGTGAGAGACAGCAGTACTCCATGCTGTGCTCCCGTTTATGGTCCTGGAATGTCTTCAGTCGGGGAAGTGGAGAACTTGCTGTTACTAGAAAAAGTATGGCTGTCTATAACTAATCACTTTTGTTTATGTTTGGACTATTTCAGGAAAGAAAAGCCGTCTCTCATCTTTGAAATCTTACAGAGACTTTCTCAGCTGAAAAGGTTTGACATGGCAGTGATGTTCATGTCTGGACCCGAGAGGAAGAGTAAGTTCTGAGAAAGCAAGCTTTCCTGCCCCTCCTCATCCTCCTCTGCTGATTTGTTACTACTGGCTGTTTACTATGTGCAAGATACACACAATCAACTCTGAATTACTTATAATTAAGTTCATTGATGTGCAGTTGGATTACATGCAGTTGAAATTGTATTGTAGTTGTTGGCAGTATTTTCAAGTGTAGATACTATTATCATTCTCTAACAGAAGGCAGCCAAGGCGTGGGGAGCTTAGGTGTTTACCAAGGTTAGAGTTAGGAAACCGTACTGGAGCTTTGAGCCCAGGCTGTCCAGTTGTGGTGTGGGCCCTTCTTGGAATGTAGTCAGTGGTACAGAGATTGAATCCCACCATTGTGGAGCATGCAGAGACTCCGGCCACAGAACTGGGTACTGGGCATGTCTCATCCCTTCTGAGGGCTCCTTCCTTGAGTAATTTCAGCTGAGTTCTAAGTGCAGAAGGTAGTTAGACAAAGTGGGGAACAGAAGCTTCCAGTCGAGGGATCAGTATATGCCGGAGGTTTGTACAGTCACCCCAATAGCATCCAGAGCATTACCAGTGCAGTGCAGCTGGATTCTAGGTTGGGGTCAAGAGTGGTAGATGATGACCCTGAATTCTAGCCCTTATTTATACCACAGGGAGGCACAACAATCAAACTGTAAAAATTTCAGTTATTCAGAGTTTGGGGGTCTGTTTTTAGGCAAAAGGTGAATCTTTCCATTAAAAGAATGCTTTTGTTTGTTTGTTTGTTTGTTTTTTCAAGACAGGGTTTCTTTGTGTAGCCCTGGCTGACCTGGAACTAGCTCTTTAGACCAGGCTGGCCTCCAACTCACAGAGATCTGTCTGCCTCCTGAGTGCTGGGATTAAAGGCGGGTACCACCAAGATTTCTTTTAAAAAATTTATTTAAAATTTTTATTTTATATATATATGTATGTATGTATATATGCACCATATGAATACCTGGTGTTGGGGAGGCCAGAGCTAGAGTTATAGGCAGTTTTGAGCTACCTTGTAGGCATTGGAAATCGAACCTATGTCCTCTGCAAGAGCAGCAAGTCCTTTTAACCTATGAGCCACCTCTCCAGGCCTTGTTTTTGTTTTTTGAGACATGGTCTTACTGGGTAGCTCTGGCTGGCCTAGAACTTACCAAGTAGATTAGGCTGACTTCCAACTTGAAGCAGCCCTCATGAGGGCTGAGTGTAAGATTACAGGCATGTGCCGCCATGCATAGCTAAGAATGCTAACTTTTTTAGTTTTAAAAATTAGCAAAAGCTGGAAGTGGTGGTGCTCGCCTTTAATCCCAGCACTTGGGAGGCAGAGGCAGGTGGATCTCTGAATTGGACAAGCCTGGTCTATATAGCGAGTTCCAGGACAGCCAGGGCTATACAGAGAAACCCTGTCTGGAAAAAGTCAGCACAATCTTCAGTGTGCCATTTCGGGTGCTCCCTGCACTGAGCATTCGGGAGCTCCTCTTGGGTCCTTGTTTCTAGTCGTGACACACAAGAGTTCTTAGTCAGCATGCTAGACACACTCAGCTGGATGTGGTTGTAGCATGAATCTTAACAGGTCTTATTAATAAAAACAAACCTGGACCAGGTATTGGGGTGAATGCTGGAAGATCAGAGAAACAGAACAAGCCACAGCTACCTCACCTTGCCAGTTCCTCAGCTGATCTGTTTCCTCAGACTGGAAGCCTCTAAGTCATTCAAAATGGGTCTCAGCTGAACTGGTGCTCAAAAGCCTAAAAGCTTAACCAGCCAAATGCTGCTAGTTTCTGGTCTTCATGCCTTATATATCTTTTTGCTTTCTGCCATCACTCCCTGTGATTAAAGGCTTCACTTCATGCCTGGCTGTTTCCAATGTGGCCTTGAGCTCACAGAGATCCAGAGTGATTTCTGCCTCTGGAGTGCTAGGATTAAAGGCATGTGCTACCACTGCCTATCCTCTATGTTTAATATTGTGGCTGTTCTGTCTCTGATCCCAGATAAGTTTATTAGCGTGCACAATATTTCGAGGAACACAATACCACCACATGTGGTGGTACATGCACTGTGGTCTCTGCCCTCTAGAGGCTGAGGTAGGATTTTGAGTTTGAGGCCAGACTGGACTACAACAGGGAAAACCTTTTTGTTTTGTTTTGTTTTTTAAAAACAAAACATCAAAGAGCGGCAAGAGAAAGAGACTCTTACATCGGGAAGTGTACGAGCAGGGATTCAAAAGTAATTAGGGCTGGAGAGATGGCTCAGTGGTTAAGGGCGCTTGGTGTTCTTGAGGACTTGGGTGCAGTCCCCAGCACCCACATGTCGGCACATAATTATGCTGCCCTCTTCTGACCAGGCACGCATGGTGCACATATGTACATGCAGGCAAAACACTCATACACATAAGATGAATCTTTAAAAAAAAAAAAAAAAGGAATCTAACTCAAAAGTTTCTCTTTTATCTTTTGAAAAGAATCTTAAATAATTTGAAAATATTTTCATGTTAGTGTAAGAGTGTGTGTGTGATATTTGTATGAATGCAGGTTGTTTGAGGGCAGCCTCTGGTGTCAGCCCTTGTCTTCCATCTTGCTTGAGGCAAGGTCTCTTGTTTGCTACTGCATACACTAGGCCACCAGCCCTTGAACTCAGCGATTCTCCTGCCTCTGCCGTCTCAAGTTCACTCCAGTATCCAGCATTTTGCAGAGTCTGGGGATCTGGTCCTCAGGCATCTCTGGCAAGTGCTTTATCTCCTCAGACTCTGTTTTATCCTTTTTTTTTTTTTCCCTGAATAGGAAACAGAAAAACCTCTGGGGATATTCAGAACTCACTTAGGTATAAACAGTCATTCTGGATTCATGTGAAGAGAAAGTATGTCAAGACCAGCTGGCCTTACAGCTTCATGGAGCCTAGTAAATAGTGATGTAAATTCACTAAAGAGCATGAATCATGGAGTCAGAGATCATGCATCACTGGCTTAGGTTTTTATTGTTATTTTTACTTTGTTTTGAGACAGGTTTTCATCATCTCAGGCTAGCCTTTAATTTCTTTGTAGCCAAGGATGACCTTGACCTTCTGATCCTCCTGTCACTCTCTGGGAGTGTTGGCGTTGGCTCACTGTTCTAGGTGTTGAACCCAGGGCTTCATGAATGGGAGGCACTCTGCCAGCTGAAACATATCACTAACCCTCTGCTTTAGCTCATCAAAACCATTTCTCTCAAATTTCTAATCAATATTGCTGTTATTACTGTTCTGACTTCATTTTCTGACATTTTAAAAAATCACGACACTAACTTTGCATTTTAAAAGTCATCATCTTCGTCATCACGTCATCATCAGTGTGCGTAGGTCAGAAGACAGCTTTTCCATCCTGATGTGGGTGCTGGGGACTGAACTCAGGTCATCAGGCTTGCGTGGCGGCAGGTACTTTCATCTGTTGAGCCATCTTGCCGAACTGTTTCCTGTGGGGGTATTGTGTTCCTCAAAATATTGTGTACCTTAATAAACTTATCTGGGGTCAGAGAACAGGACAGCCACAATATGAAACAGAGGTTAGGCAGTGGTAGCATACGCCTTTAATCCTAGCATTCCAGAGGCAGAAATTCATGTGTTCAAGGATACACCCAAGCATGGTGACCCACGCCTTTAATCCCAGAAAGCACGCCTTTAATCCCAGGGAGTGGTGGTAGAAAGCAGAAAGATATATAAGGCGTGAGGACCAGAAACTAGAGGCATTTGCCCTGGAGAGGCCTTTGGCCTGGAGAAGCCTTTGGCCTGGAGAAGCATGTGGCTGGTTAAGCTTTCAGGCTTCTAGCAGCAGTTCAGCTGAGACCCATTCTGGATGAGGGCTCGGGGCATCCAGTCTGAGGAAACAAGACCAGCTGAGGATCCGGTGAGGTGAGATAGCTGTGGCTTATTCTGTCTCTCTGACCTTCCAGTGTTCACCCCAATACTTGGCTCAGGTTTGATTTTATTAATAAGAACTTTTTAAGAATCATGCTACAGTTTCCCTCAGGGCCCTTGTGTCTCCAGTCTTGACCACCTCCTCCCATGTCTTCATGGCTTCACTCAGCTGTCACTTTATTGCTGTCGACTCTGGTTAGAGTGACTTCCTGCCTCCCACGTTCATCCCCTTCCCTGTCTTCTCTCCCTGCTTTGGTTTTCTTTCTAATACATGGTTATGGCACTTTACGTATATGCATTTATTTCCTTTTCTCAGACAGAATGAAAGCTCCATGAGAGCAGGAATTCTGCCTTCTTCCCTAGGCCTCAGTGCTGGTGCATAGCACATGAGTGTCTTTCCCTCCAGTAGCCTAAGTCCAGGGTGTACTCTGAGGACAGAAGCTGGCTCTTCAAGTCACCCTCCAGCAGGGTCCACTGTCTGCTGAGTGAGACGGGAGCATGTGGAGTCATTCTGCTGTGACAGCATTCAGAAACGTTAGCTCCAGGGACCTGCTTTGTTGCCACTGTAGGTGACAGTTTGGTCCAGTCTGGTGTTGAGAAGCATGAGCTGTCAGTGTTTGCCAAGTGTTGAGTGTGGACTCATTGATTGACGTCATCTAGGGTGTAAGGGAAATGTGTATGGTAGCAAGATACATATTAGCTTTTTAAATACACAAACTAGAATTTATGAAAAATGTTAATTATTGCTTTTATTTGAGAGGTCAAATTAAATCTCTTAAATTTATGTTTTGCATGGTTTTTTAAAATGAGAATGATATACAATCTGTTTTCTTTTTCAGTCACAAATGTATTATTCAATCACTTGGAAAAATCAGAATTGAAGGAGGATTCTGTTGAAGAACTCAAGAAAAGATATGGTGGCTGATCACGGTGGCTGAGGTGGTCTTTGTCTTTGATGTGTACATTATTTTTCTCACTGAAATCAAGTGTTTTGTTTGACTTTTTAAGAAAATGAAATCATACCTGA
The DNA here is from genome assembly GCA_902168325.1 of Peromyscus nudipes. NCBI lineage: Eukaryota > Metazoa > Chordata > Mammalia > Rodentia > Cricetidae > Peromyscus > Peromyscus nudipes. Next base: position 448 of record CABHPH010130876.1, on the reverse strand, counting down.
GAGGACTTTTGTCTCAATGGTGTTAATTCATGTAAAGTGTACTAGTGAGAAATGCTTCAAATAGAGTAAGTTTTTATGAAAATAAAAAATGTAAGTAATGAGATATATTTGTAAGGGTCAATATTTTGTTTTATAAATAATTTTAAATGTTATATTTCGTTACATTCCTCAGTGTCTCATAATTGTAACATTTTTATGTTTTCATGAATTTTTGTAACCACACACAAAGCTACTTCATTACCACTTGAATAAAGTGATTTCTGTGGAGAAGGTATTGAATAGAAACCAGAATTGTCTCCCTCCCTCCCTCTACACCTAAGCAAAAAAACCGTTTTATCAATGACAGGGCCAAGACAGGGTCCTCAGCTCCTGGAGGGGTCCTGTTGGTGATGCTCACAGCTTACTAGACTTGGCAGTCACAGTCCGACTGTGGCTGTGGAATCCGATT
>CABHPH010130875.1:17561-56383 GCA_902168325.1 Peromyscus nudipes | reverse complement strand
AATTTGTATCAATAAACCAAAATCCATACCAAAGTAAAATATTTTGAGATTAACAGTTGTTTTTTGGATTAAAGTAGATTCAATAATCTACCTTTTTCTTATCATTTCTATATTATATCTCCTTTTCTTCTTTTAGAAAAAGATTGACTATGATCAGTAACAATTTATAACCAACCCTAAACAAAGACAAACTTCCATAATCCATTTTTTTTGAGGGAATGTGGGCATAGTCCTCTAGGCTACTTCCTGCTGATTGGGGGTGCTGTAATCTTTGGTGGACCCTGAGAAAATTTAGAATTATGATCAAGTCCTGACTGGAGTAATCTGTGAGGCTGTATCATCTCAACCAGTTTCCTTGAAGCTTTTCTGGATGCAGAACTCAGAGGAAACTGCAACAGAGGCTCTCTGAAACATTGGATCATCTGGGCCATCTGTTTTCAAACTTTTAAAGGTACCATATATATCTGCGTTAATACAAGTACAGACTATGCATTGTACACAGCCGAAGATAATTTCTTGTTATGTGTTTAAGCAGGTAAAATATACATCACATGTCTTGCAGTTCTTTCAGGGTTATGTTTTTATGTCTGTAGTCAGGATTTCAGGGGGTCTTCCTTGATCAAATCTGATTTTTCTTAACACAGAATGAATCCACAGCCTCTCATTTCCTGTGGAAATAAAAGCATAATCTCTCCCTCAAAGTGGCATACCTTTTGACTTAAAATTTGGAGTCAAGATATTTTTAAAATATGTAGGTTGATTTAGTCCAGCAACTTTTATAATCAAATGTCTTACAGCAGTCAAAAAATATAAAGACAACACAATAATACACATAATCCAAATTCTCTGTGCATTTCCCATTCTCATGTGGCTCATTTTCTTTATAGTACTTTACTCCCCTTTGTAAGGAGTTTATTTTACTATTTTAAAACTATATATTTCTTTTTTATGACTATCTTCTCTTTACTCTCCCAAGCATACGTATATTTTTAAACACATGCCAGATGTAGGTGGAAGTTTCTCTCCTACCTCCTATATTTTTAAACACACTGTAACCCTTTTAGAGTATTTTGCATCTGAATCTGTTCTTAATGTGTATCTGCAACCATTTTGTGACCATTGCTTTACACTGCAGCATGGTTAGGACTGAAGCGGCAGTCCTGGCTGCTGGCCCTGCCCCCCTTGATTTTCCAAGTACATTTACCACCAGCTCTGGGAGCCATGCTCATCGTCAACTCTGGGAAGCAGTGGGTCTATGCCTCCATCAAGCAGCATGGAGCCCAGAAGCCCTTGCTTTGTCTGTACTAGCAAAAGCTAAATCTGCCATGCAGTGTGCTGTGCGGCTTGGAGACGCCTCTGTGTGCCATGGTGGGAATCTGCCATGCTGTGCTCAAGCTTAAATGCTGCAGTGTAGGCCCACATGAGAGACATGAACTAGGAAGCTGCTCTTGGCTCCATTTTAGAACTCCTTCTTAGAGCTTTCTCAGGTTTTAGGTGGAAATTCTTACCCCACATTGGAATGCCAAATGTAGGCTGAGGTTTCTCTGTCCTGCCTAGCCCTGTGGTCCCACAGACACATATAAAATAATCACTCAGAGGCTTATATTAATTACAAACTGTGTGGCCTATGGCTTCAGCTTCTTGCTAGCTAGCTCTTTCAGCTTAAATTAACCCATTCCTATTAATCTATATGTTGCCACGTGGCTGTGGCGTTACCGGTCTGCTGGCATCTTGTTGCTCCTTTGGCTGTGGCTGGCTGGCATCTCTCTTGACTCCCCACTTCTTCAACTCATCTTCGGTTTGAATGTACCACCTAACCTTATCCTGCCCTGCCATAGGCCAATGCGGCTTTGTTTATTATCCAATGGGAGCCACATATACTCACAGCATACAGAAAGACATCCCACAGCACTTCCCCTTTTCTGTCTAATCAAAAAGGAAGGTTTTAATTTTAACATAGTAAAATTATATACATATATATTTATATAGTTTGCATTGAGTGTAGAACCTTTTTTAGACAAAAAGGGGAAATGTAGTGGTATTTGCTCCACCCATGACCTTGGGCTATAGGGCCCAAAGGAGGCGGTGCTTCCTGCTGTTGTACATGACATCTTAAAAGGAGAGGGAGAAGGATCACATGCTCCTTCTCCCTGCTCCTGCCTGTGAGGTGGATTTGCTCCCGGTCAGATCAGAGGATGACTTTAGCTGCCTACTCCATTCTGTATTCGTGAGTGTATTTCCTCAATTTACCTTAATAAATTTCCCTAATACTTCTTAAACAGACTCCAGTGGATTTATCACTTTAGCACCATGTACAGCAGACACCAGCTCAGTGGCTGGACCACACTGCTGTAGGCCACACAGCCAGGAGAGCCGGCAAGGTACCCAACAGTTCTGCCCATGAGGCAGGTTGACTGCAACCGTCAGGCTACCACTCTGGTGAGACCACTCACAGTGTTCATAGCCACGACACCTGCAATGACTGGTGAGGGAGAAAGAGTGTGGAGCTGACTGTGGAGGAGAGGAGATGTAGCTGGACTCTGAAGAAACCCGGGACCTGTAGCAGGAACCTTCACAGGTCTTATTAATAAAATCACCGCTGAGTCAGGTATTGGGGTGAATGCTGGAGGATCAGAGAAGCAGAACAAGCCACAGCCACCTCACCTTACCAGTTCCTCAGTTGATCCTGTTTCCTCAGACTGGAAGCCTCTGAGTCCTCATCCAGAATGGATCTCAGCTGAACTGTGTTGCTCAGAGCCTAAAAGCTTAACCAGCTCTAGTTCCTGGTTTTCACGCCTTAAATACCTTTCTGCTTTCTGCCATCACTTCCTGGGATTAAAGGCGTGAGTCACCCTGCCTGGCTTGTGTGACTTGAACTCACAGAGATCCAGACAAATTTCTCCCTCTGGAATGCTAGGATTAAAGGTGTGTGCTATCAATGCCTATCCTCTATGTTTAATATTGTGGCTGTTCTGTCTCTGACCCCAGATAAATTTACTAGAGTGCACAATATTTTGGGGAACACAATACCACCACAGGAACCTATCCTACTATGGGCTCTCCTGGGCAAGGAGAAAGTGCATGTGAGGTTTTGTCTGTTGAGGAGCACTGGCAAACATGGGAACCCATGGGAGGTGAGCCAGACCGGCCTGGGGGACCTTCTCTGTCTACTTCTTCAGTGATGGAAGGCTGATAGAGAGAAGGCGGGAGTGTCACAGGTGGTGGTGCGTGATCACAGACTGATGCTTGGTACCTGTGTTCCTTCTGGAAAGACTTCCTGCTTGACGCTGGCGATAAGCTTGGGCTCCTTCTATTGGTTCCCTCTCCACTGATGAAAACCATACTGTAGCTGAGCGTAAGGAAAGTCGTGATGACATTTAACTTTGCACCACCAGAAACACTTTAAGAGATTTAAGAGATGCTTATCTCAGTTAAACCAAGGGGAATGTTTGGCCCCAAGAAAGCAAACAGCTGCTGGCAGCAGCTTCTCTTCCCTGCCCTGTAGGCTCTTCCAGAGGAGCCCCAGAGCTGCTACAGGGCTTCAACACCCCAGTGTGCCCCTGACTCTGGCGTTCTTTGTTTTATTAACATTTTAAGTGTTGAGTGATGTCAGTAGAAAGCTATGATGACATGTTCCTGGCGGCTCTCATCTCTGAAGACAGTGAGGATAGTGGGTCTGTACACAGGTGTGCCAGGGGCCACACTGTCACCCTATAAGTCCAGCAAAAAGCCATTGGCCTCCAGGACAGGGAGGTAGGGAACTGTCTACCCCAGTCCCCAGCATGCTGGGCTCTTACAAGTATCTGGCAATGATTTCTGAGAGCGGTATAAAGGCTGAGTCCCAGCTCCATGCTGTGCCAACGCCCTTGAGAAGGCACAGCGAGCCAGAGCTCAGAGGCTCCCCTTTTTTATGTTGTAGCTGAAAATGAGCTCTTAAGACCACTTACAACCATGGTGGTTTATGCAGCTGAATAAACACTGCATTTAAAAAGAAAAATTTAAAACTATAAAGTATGACATATTTAATGGGGACGGGGTGATGTGATAGGATCACTAAGCTTCGTAAAACTTTAAATAAAATTAACACACATCACTTTTAATACACCCATGTCAAGGCATCTTAAAAATCGCAAGAAATAAACACATACGGCCTCAGCCCCTTTTAAAGCCATACTAACATGTGGATCCTTATCTCCATTTATCAGATGCTTTTTATAGCCTGGGCGGATGACAGAGATCCCGTTTCAAGGCTGCTAACAGTCTCCTTTGATGTTCTAATCCTGGGAGGTCAGAGGAAGACCCTCCACAAGCCCGCTGGCTCTGGTGCTAGCCGGCACTTGGCTCCGCTGCTGGCTGTCTGCATGCTCTTCCATCCTTCCCCCTTCAACCTGTTCTTGCCTTTGGATCCCAAGACTCTGACATCAGTCTGGCCTGTTTCATTCCTCTTGTGCCCAGGATATCCCTCCAAACCAGGGGCTCTTTATGTGGCTCACTGCAAGACTTGGGGTGGGCCAGCAAAGCCACCTCCTTGACCCACGTGCACTTGGCATCCACCTTCCCCCAGTCCCACCCCGTGAAGCCCACTCCCAACTTTCACTTTGTTTCTGGCACCACTTGAGTCCTTCTTGCATCCGCCATCAGCAAGGGAGGCTATGAAGAAGCTGACATGGTTTGCGGTGGATTTTGCTTAGGGCTCAGGGCTGGACTTTCTCTGTCCATGTTATCATTTCTCTGTTAATGGCTTCTTCTGTCTTTGTGTGAGGGTCTTGTCATATAGCTCCAATTGTCTTCGAACACACTAGCCCAGGCTGGTCTCATACCATCTTCCTGCCTCACCCTCCTCAGTGCTGGAGTTACAGGCATGTGTCACTACCCCAGACTGAGCTCTTAATGGATTTTTTTGAGGTTTCATTTATATGGCATAAATGTCATCTGCCTTAAATGTTCAATTCAATAATTTTATTAATTATTTTATGTATTTTGCCTGCATGTATGTCCATGCACCACATGCATGCCTAGTGCCCAGAGATCAAAAGATGCTGTCAGATCCCTTGAAAATGGGCATCATGCCACAGGTTGGGGCTCAAAGTACAGACATCAGTTCTCTAACAGTGTCCAAAGCTAGGTGTCCAAGGTTTGGGGTCAGTAAGCCAGAGTCTGCCTCCTCCTTGGCTTGCTGGTGGCAGCTCCTGGCTGTATCTGTGTGGTGGTGCAGCCTCTCCTTGGTGCACACCTGCCCTGTGTCAGATCTCCTCTTCTAACACAAATACCTACGAAACTGGGTGGAAGCAACCCTCGGCAGCCTCACTTCAACTGACTCATCTCCAAAGACCTTCATGCAGCTGCTGTTGTGCAATCAGGAATTTGAGGCACATATTTGGGAGACATAATCCAGGCCAGGATACCCACTAACCGGCAGCCACAGAGACAGAAATGGAGTTATTAGTAAAGAACCTGAGGCCGGCTCCTCTGAACATCACAGGATGGAGTCGGAGCAGGGTAGGTACCCAGGAAGGCTAGGGTACCAGTGGCAGGCCGATGACTCCATGTACGCTTGTGGAGTATTCTCTCCTCTCATTTGCATCCAGGTGGGAATTCTGCACACACTCTGTACCAGCCTGTCTTTGGCTTGTTTTATAGGAACAATTTGTGCATAGTGGACTCCGATCTGTGCCGTTACCTCTCATGGCCATTTGTGCCACAGTGTACCATATTCATTGCACTCTTTATGATGCTTTTGGTGAACAGAAGTTATTAATTTTGTTGTAGTTGAGTGGTTTTTATGTCCTGTTTCGTAAGTCTTTCCCTCCCCTGAGGCCACAAATATAAATCGGAGGTATCTTCTAACAGCATCTTTTGTTTCTCATTGTTTTACTTATTGTGCATAGATGTAGGATGGGTTGAATCCTGCTTTACTGTTCCCTGAGGGTCGGCCATTTGTCTCAGCAACTGTGGAACTGTCCCTTCTCCATGGATCTACAAAAAATTATGCTGCCTCAAATCTCTGAGTCTGTTTCTGAAACTTTATTGCAGTCTAGAAGTTAGCCTTCTTGGTGATGTCATGATTTTCTCTGCAGAAGTTTTGTGAACCTTCTGTGCATTTATTTATTCCCAGATGTTGCTTTGATTTTTGTCTTTGAGGCAATGTTATGTGCCCTCACCATTCTGTAGAAAAATTTCTAAACAGTCTTATTAAATAAGAAACACAGAACCAAATATAGGGGCAAAAGCCGTAGAGATCAGAGAAATGGTGAGAGCCACCAGCTAACCTTAGCTCACCACACCACCGTAGTTTCCCAAGAGAGAACCAGCTTCTTCCTGTCTAACCTGCACCTTTATTGCCTTGCTGTTATGCCTTCTCATTGGCTCTAAGCCCAGCCACCTCACTTCCTCATCACTGCCTGTTTATACAGACCTCCAGGTCTCTATGGTTGGTACTGGGATTAAAGGTGTGTGTCACCATGCTTGGCTGTGTCCTTGAACACACAGAGACTCTACCTGCCATGTGATCAGATTAAGGGCATGTGCTACCACTGCCTGACTTTTGTTTATGGATGGCTATCTATGTCCTCTGATCTCCAGGCAAACTTTATTTAGTAACATATGAATAAAATATCACCACATTTCAGCACAAATATCACCATACCATTCAATAGCATGGAGTACACAAAACACTTGAAGTTCTAAATGATTTTTCTGTCTTAATTGTAAGTTGAGATTCTTTTGAGTGTCTGATGTTGGCAATATTATATTTTAAGATCTTATATTCAATATTTATTTATGCACTTAGAAAAACCTGTTTCTCTGCTTAGAGTTTCTTAGGCAGCAGAAATGGTAATGTGAGGCCAGCTACGCAGATCTCAAAAAAAAAAAAAAAATCCTTCAGAATCTCAAAGCAAGCATCCTCCCAGGTTCTCATGGGATGCATTCTCAACAGTTCCTAATGAAGGGAGCATGCAGAAGACATTTGAGATGTGCTATGCCAAGGTTTTAAAATTGTATTTTCTTTGGAGTTGCATGAAATATACTATATAAACCTGGATATTTTAAGAACAAAACAGGTCAAATTATTATACAAATTTAATGAATTTAGTGTGCGTGTTGTCTTGTGACGTGCTTCTTATCCTGTGAAAGTTCATGAAATAAGGTTTCAGTTATTATCTTAAACTAGGACATCCCTAAGCAGGGCACGAAACATGGCTGTGGTTATGTATAACTTAAAGCATTAATATTTTAATATTAAACATATTAAATACAATTGTTAATTAAACACTTATAGAGTTCATCATGTACATTTTCTTCTTTACTTTATTTCTATAGTTAATTATAGTAATTGGTTTTCCTTGACCTGATGTTCCTGAGATGACTTCTTTGGTGTAATATGCATAATTTTATATAATGTATTTTTCATGAGAGGATAGTAGATGGGTAGGTAAGACTTTCATCTTTTAGCCTGTGTTAATCATTTCTCATGTTGGACATGGGGGAGATTTTTGTTTTTCTATATTTTGGTTGGATTAAGATTATATTATTTCTTATATGAATGTTGCCTTTAATTTAACAATAAATTAATTTGACAGTGTTATTTTTGTTGTTCCTAGCAAAATATCCTCAATATTTCAAGTTAAATTCTGTTCATACATGACATGAAAACAGTTCAAGTAAAATTCTGTTTATATATGACAATTTTTGCTTTGAGTATTTTAGTTGTGTTATATCTTCTTATCAGTTTAATTTGTTTCAAAGTTAACAGGGTGGTATTTTCTTATTAATAACTATAGCCTTTGTGTTTCTTTTTAAAGCTATCAGAGCTATCTATATAATTTGTCTAGTTTCCTCAGTCTATTTTTTAATTGTTTGCCAGAAATTTTATTGGTTCTTTCTAAGAGTTATAGTCTATTGTTTTTATTCTTGCCATTGTAAATTAATTTTCTTTGATAATTTCTGTGATTTTTTAAAAAAAATTTGCCAACTTCTTTATGTCTTTGGGATTGTTGTAAGTGAACTGCTCATGAATGTTTAGTCCTTTGGGGTGCAGGGTGACGCCTCAGTCAACAAAGTGCTTGCCAGGGAGCTCAAGGACCTGACTTCCACCCTCAATGCCCACATGAAAAACTGAGTGTGAGGTTGTACTTGTAGCCGCAGCACTGGGGCGCAGACACAGGTGGATTCCTGGCAGCCACTCACGGGCCAGTCGGCCAGTTCTAATCTGCAGGCCCCAGGTGCAGTGAGAGAGCCTGGCTCCAGAGAGTGGGCGATTCCTGAAGAGGAATGCCACCTGTGGTTGACCTCTGGCCCCCCACATGCACACATGCACACCTGCACGTGCACAAACGAATACTTAATACTTCCCACTTTTGTGTCTACACTCTTATTCTTTAAGCCTTTCCTTTTTTGAAGTATTTTAGCTTTTCAGCTACTAATTGAAATATGAATGTTTCAAACTTTTCCAGCATCAAATATTATTTCTTCTTCTTATTTTTTCTTTAATTTATGAGTTATCTCCTTTTCCGTTTTCAACATGGTTTTAAATTCTCAAGCCTATTGAGAGTTTAAATTTTCAATCAGTTGTATTTTTTTTTGGAGACTATTATTTCTATAAAAATCAGTTCTTTGAATTTTTTAAGGCTTGATTTCCAGCTGATGTGTTATCAGTTTTACATGTGTACAGAGGTGGAGTGTCCAACAGTAGAATCATTATTCTCCTATTAGTAGGCAGGCATCGCTGTGAATTGTGGCGTTCAATTTGTTTTCCCATATTCTCATCAATTAAGCAAGTGTTAACAGTGTCCACTAGGCTCAGCCATTGTCTTGTGTAGACTTGGGGCCCCTTCCACCTTTGTTTGATGCAATTGAAGGTTTTTTTTATTTCTCAGTGTGTGCTGGTTCAAAGCATAACATTTCTGGTGACTTAAAACATGTCTCGGTATGCGGTAAGTACTTCTCTAATAAGGTGTTTTCTTTTAATTGCCTAACACAAATCCAACTTGCATAGCTCAGTTTTGATAGCCACTGGATTCATCAGGTTTGGGCCCTCTGCACATTTCCACCACAGAATTGTTTTCCTCATGATTACCCAAGAAACAGGGCACTCCAGGGTTGTTTTCTATGGGTCTTCAAAATATCCAGTGACTCAAACTTGGTCTTGCAAATGTGTATGTTCCCCATTTATACGCACTAAGCAAAGAGACAAAGGATAGCAAGCAAATGTCCTGTACCCCTTCACGGGTACGCCCTGATACCCTTCCCTCCTTCTGCTGGGATCCAGGTCGTAAGCCTGCAACATTTGCGCCTTTGGGGACATTTCAAACCTACTGAATGTGACGAGGATTTTACAGATAGCCCCAATCTCCAAGAATTAAGGTAAGAACAAACAAAATGGAAATTGGAAACAGAGGTGACAAATTAAGTTTTGTTTTTTTTTTTGATGATAGTGTCAGGGTTATTGAATCTTCCCCATAAAAAAATAAAAGTTTATCTGTTAACATGCGTGTGTCTACACAGGCATATATAACACCCGCATACATGGATATATGCTCTCGTATAAAACGTGTGTCAGTGTGCAGTGATTCTTTTATCGATACCCATCATCACTCTCAGGACTCATTTCTCTCTGACTTTGTGATAGTCACTGTAGATGTATTGCCCCCTAGTTATTTATGTTTCTCACGTTCTACTAAGTTGGAAAGAAGTTAGAAAAGCCAGGAAAAATCAGTTAAAAGGAGCCAGTGAAATGAATGTAAGAAAAGAAAAGTAGCTGTGAAATACTGAAATGTACATGTTTTTAAAATATTTTTTTAGAATAGGCTTTTAATCCTGGTGTCTGACGTTAGAGAAAACATTTAAGTCTAATGTTATGACCCTTAGAGAACTGAAAAATCAAGGTACAGCAATGCAGACTTGCAAACTGTACAAGAAGCCTCGTGCTCACCAGAAGCTAATCACACACCACATATCCGACTTTTGCTTCTTTGCTAGATGTTAAATTAAGGAAGGAGGAAGAGCAATTTAGACTCTTAATATCAACTGACAATTTATGATCAAGTAAATTAAATAAAGAAAAATAAACGCCATCCACAGAAACTGTAATGTGAGCTAGAAAGATGAGTGGCGTTTCTAATTTTTCATGTTATTGAATTAACGTGAGTATCAAAGCAAACTCTGGTGTCACCAAGTTTATCAGGAGCTGGGACTGTGACCTGACTAGCAATCCCCATGGGAAGCTTGGCTCCACCGCTTTTTCTGAAGGTCAGCCTTCCAGGAGCTCCAGATCTCACAACACAGAAAAATGAGGAAGCAAAAACAAGATCTGTGTGCACTTGAGATGGCACAGCCCAGTCCATACTTGCTTCAGGGGTATTGGACTCTGAAGTGGAGTCCAACACAGTCAGGTCACACATAATTAGCAGACAGCTTAGCTCCCGGAGTTCTCAAATTGCAGAATTTGAAAGCACCAAAGTACAAATTGTAGGAGATTGTTAAAACCTCTCCAGAGCCGATGTGCAATCGGACAAGAGTGGAATCCCCTAAAACAGGAAGCAAATGGGGTTAGAGAATGTTAGCCCACTATGCAAGGCCAGACACAGAGTGTCAGCCCGTGTGTCTTTTTAAAAAGATGACATGGTTATTTTAATGCCTTAAGTTTAAAGGTATCAGAGGGGGGCTGGAGAGGTGGCTCAACCATTAAGAGCACCCACTGCTCTTCCAGAGGCTCCTGGTCCAGTTCCCCGCAAACACGGCTATCTCAGGCTCACATTCCTACGCATGTACCCGTTCAAGTTCCCAGCATCTTCAGTCCCATACCTGCTCATCTTACGTGTGTGAGGTACACGGTCAAGTTTTCAGGATACATAAATTTCATTTTCATTCCCACAAGAAAAAAACACACTTTCGTCCACCAACAGTTCACTAAAGAAAGGAAAAGTGGAAGGGTCCACTCATCCACAGGCTTGTTCAGTCTCCTCGCTGGGTATTAGGACTTCTGAGTGAGAACTGCAGTCAAATCCTGCTCTTGTTTTTAAATTCAACATTTAACTTGTGAAAACACAAAATAAAAAAATTTAAGGCAAGTGTGGTGGTATTGTGTTCCCCAAAATATTGTGCACCCTAATAAACTTATCTGGGATCAGAGACAGAACAGCCACTAGATAAAAAGGCTAGAAAATGGTGGCACTCATACCTTTAATCCTAGCATTCCGGAGGCAGAGATCCCTCTGGATCTCTGTGAGTTCAAGGCCACATTGGAACCAGCCAGGCGTGGTGACACACGCCTTTAATCCCACAAAGCCAGGGAGTGGTGGTAGGAAGCAGAAAGATATATAAGGCGTGAGGACCAGAAACTAGAAGATTTTGGCTGGTTAAGCATTCAGGCTTTTGAGTAACACAGTTCAGCTGAGATTCATCCTGGACGAGGACTCAGAAGCTTCCAGACTGAGGAAACAAGATCAGCAGAGAAGTCGGCCAGGTGAGGTTAGCTGTGGCTTGTTCTGCTTCTCTGATCTTCCAGTTCACCCCAATACCTGGCTCCACGTTTGATTTTATTAATAAGAACTTTTAAGATTCCTGCTACAGGCAAGTCCATTTTCTGACACATGAAAATGTGCGGGTAAAGGATAATTTGCTTATGTCATGCTGTTTAATTATTTCCACAGTACACATAATAAAAATACTATATAAGAAAAATAATGTCTTTTAGCTAAAAAAACAAAAGAGAACAAGGGAATAAGGGCACAAACAGAGGGAGAAAGGATCAGATATTTTAAACTAGGAATCAGAAGAATTATATCAGGGCAAATGTTGAGGGGTTTAATAGACTTTAAAATACTTCACTAATAAAATTTCATATTAAATTAGAGGGCTCATGCCTAGAGACACAGTTAGAATAATTAATTCAAGAAGATAATCCTTAATTTATGTGAAGTTTCAACACTGTCAGTAACAACGCCTAAAAGAATTTATTTCAAAACTGATCTCCTCTAATCTGAACACTAAAGAGCTTTCTGCAGCTCCATTTGTACTTAATCATTTTAAGTGGCTCATATTGCCTGCAGCCTTTGTCACCAGAAGAAGGGGGAGATCAGCTGCCCAGAGGGCAGTGTCTGGGTTCAGTGCATGTACCCCCGTTTGTGAGGGACTGATCACAGCAAATCCTCTCTCATGACCGTGTCGGGACTGTCCTAGACAGGTGTGTGACTTCTACAGTCTTAACAGACAGAGGAAGAATGGCACTTGCCCCAGGTGCTGAAGGTCCTAGGTCACATGTGCCAGTTCCCTGGGTCCACACAGTACAACTGGCCAGCTCACCCATTCTTCTCTTCCATCGGTAGTCAGCACTGCTAGGCAGGATATGCACACCATACAGCAATTCTCTTAAAACCATGGATTTTTTTTATGAATTCTGAAAACACAAGCTGATATGTAAGAACCTCTGTCAAGACAGAGTAAAATTTCATTGCCTCAGAAACAAATAGTTCAGGGTCAGGGATGTAGGATGGCCTATGTGAGGCCCCAGATTGGATCTCCAACCGCTCAACAGTAAAGAGATTTTGAAAACATCTCCTGTCCCTTCCCCATCTATCCCTAATCTACACTCTTTGTCCCCAAGAACTATGACTGGTTTTCATTGTCGCAGACAGAATTCAGCCTCCAGCAGTATCCTGCTTCATTAGGTACCCTGTGGGGACTGCTTTGTCACTGTGATTGATACATCTATCTGATCTGTTCTCAAATCAACATGTGTGTGCTTTGAATGTTGTACCACGTGGTGCACATGCATGGCGACATGTTCATCAGCTGTAGATGGAATCTCCTAGGTTCCAGTTTGAACACATCTGTGTGCAGCTTCTTACAGACACTGCTTTAATTTCTACTTCAACTCAGTGCCAGGACAGATTGACCTTTCACCCTGAAGACCAGGCATCTGAGCGGAGCTGCAGCTCTCTAGGCTGCCTGGAATTGCCAAGGCTGAAGTCTCAGCCAGAAGAGAGGCCACACCTTAAAACATGAAGTCCAGCTTCCATTGGATGGAAGTCATTTTTACACACTCATGAGTCAGACCCATTTGTATTTTCAACTTTGTAAGAGGCTGCCAAGAGAATTTCTCAAACATTTTTACTATCTGCAGCAACATTTACAACTGTCTGCTCTAACCCCCAGCACTATGTGGCTGTGTCAACCAATTGACCATTGTGTGGCTCCATGTGAGTTAGTGCCATTTCCCTGGTAAAGATCAACGCCAACTTCGATTTCTCGTGTGTATCTTCCCATCAAACGCTCACTTAAATTCTTTTTCTGGGTGGCTAGTCTGTTGTCTTACTTTCATCCCCTGTGGTTTATTGCTTGTTCATTGTACAGGTGTGGTATGAGATAGGCAGCAGCTTCAAGTGGGGAACAAGAACTTATAGCTGTCTAAAGTCAGGCATGGTACAAGACAGCACGTTCCCATCCAGCTAGCAGCTACCAAGTGCAGATGTGTGGGAAGAGGATCGGAGCAGAGACATGCAGCCTAGGACCTGGGGTGGGTGAGGGGCACACAGACCTGGAAGAAGAATCAGAAGCATCAAGCCTCCATCTCCTGTTTCCTGACCAAGCATTAATGGTTCCAATGCCTTCCTTCAAAAGAGCATCTTTTGGAGTTAGTGTAAGAAATAATGTGAAAACATGGAGTGAAGTGTCCGGTGGGCTTTTAACCAAAGTGGCCATTGTGACTCTAAGTGTGCACTTAGCCACAGGGATGGAACGAAGTTAAGATCAGGGCCCTTCCCACTCAAAAAAGTCATCATTCCACAGCTGGAGCTGATTGAGATGCCCAAGTTAGGCAGTAAGTGGAGTCTCGTCATGTGAGCTCACATGCTCCTGAGGCAACTGACTCAGGAAAAAGGGATGATTTGGGGAGGACTAAGCTGCAAAACCGTTTTATTTACCATATTCATAAATTCCAAGATACTTATGTGACATGTTTGTACTTTCACCTAATATTTTATACATGCCAAGAAGACAACAAATTGAATTATGTTTTTCATTACAAAATAAAAGGAAAGGTTTAAAATATGCTCCATCTAGAAACGTCCATCTTGTCAGCATTAAGCTAATCCCCCTGCAAGGCTCTCGCAGTCTCTGGTCTCTTGGTCTCTTATTGTTCATTTACGGACGGTTTTAGGGCATGCTTTGTGCTTCACACACTGACAACTAAACCAGCAGAGTGGAGCAAAAGCTGCAATTTTCTTTACACAGCAATAATGAAGCCTTAAACAAGAGAGAATGAATTGCAGCCATTAAAGCCTGAGCACTTCACAGAATTAAATAATGGATGAAAAGAGTTACTGCTTAGGTTAGATGGGAGAGCCATGGTTTAACTGTAGCATTTAAACACACACACACACACACACACACACACACACCCCTTCATTAATTAGAGATGAGTTTGTAAGTATAGGATAAAAAGTCACTCTGAGTCACTGAAAAAGGTCCCAAGTCACACTAACCGAAGTGGCTCCAGTGGTGGCTCAGCAGAGGACCCTCATTCTGTGCCCCAATGCCATTTCTTCTTCTCTCCCTTCCTCCAGAGACCTCGGGGAAACTTTATTTTTTTTAGACGATAATAAAACAAATGGCTCAGGAAGCTGCATGGCTTTTGCTTAATCACGTTGATTGATGAAGTTACCGCGGCTATAACGCAAGGTGCTAGCCAGAACGATACCGCCTTTACAGGATGGCATGGTTTCATCTGCTTGAAGCACTCCTGGTATAGTTGAGGGAGATTATACAATGACAGGGGAGCAAACCGCACTTTACCTTTCAATGACAGTCTCGTTTGATAGATAAAGGAGCAGCCATGACATGGCAGAAATGTCACACTGTATCTAAAACTGGGGAGACAGAAGGTAAGAGCATATAGAGTAAGGCGAGGAAATCTATGAACTTGGATTTGGTGACTCAGAACCCTCTCTCAATCTTCTGCATTCTGACATTACAAGAAGGCCAGAAGGCCAGAACAGAGATCCAGTGTTTGGTTCGCAATGAGAAAAACCCCAAACTCTATGTAAAGTGTTGATAAGCAAGCTTTAGGAAGTCAACCTGTTCGTGGAATCTGTCAATATTAGGCACAGCAATACTCCTGCTGCTTCTCTGACTTGTACACAGCTAGCCTGAATGAAGAACTTTTGGCTTCGTGGTTTATTCCAAATGATGAATCAGACCATCTAATTGTTCTCATATGTTTTCTATTTCACAAAAATGACAAAAATTCTAGTTGGAAAAATGAATAGTACACAATCAGAGCTGCAATAGGACTCTATTTGGGATAAGAAATACAGTTTTCTTACGTTTTCCTGCTAAATGTAATCAATGGTGTGGGTTCCTTTCTGTTTTAACGGCTCTAATTGTAATAAGTCCCATGAGTTCAGAAAATGGAAACCTCAGGCACTGGAGATATAAAATCCTACAGAGTTCTAATGCACTTGGAGTCCAGGACACTTCCCTTCTGAGTTCTACAGTCAATGCAAGGAGGACTTCATTTTAAATGTCATAACTAGCTCTGTCTTATGCTTTGTTTCTCTCAATATTCAGCTAAAGGAAAAAAAACACTTGCATGTATTAGAATCCATTCAGACGGACTTCACTTGCATGCTTTCCTAACATTTTATGTCCGAGTCTGTAAGGAAATACATTTCTTTGCAGATGCAATATAAGGTAAATGTAAGAACCAAGTGATCCCAAACCCCCTTTTTCCTAAATGTAGTAGAAGCTAAGGTGAGTCTTGTTAATATGCAACAACCACCTCTAGATTAGTAACTACAGAGTGCCATGAATACTGACTGCTTCTCTAGAGAGTAATAGACAGAAGGTCCTTGGTTGGCTTTCCTTCCAAAGCAAAGCTGGAAATGCTGTTACAATCAAAGGAAACAAGCTTGTTCAGAATCTAGGCAACTGAAGAGAACATCAAAACAAGCTAGAAAAGTTTATTCAAGAGAATCTTCTGGAACTTGGTAAGACAGTTGTGTAGATGACATGACCTTGGGGCTATACAGTGCTCCACCACCAACTCATTCCCTGTAGTCGACTCCAGAGTGTTGCCAATGCTGAAGAAACTTGACTGGAAAACAATGTCCTCAGAACATTGTCAGTGTTTCTTACAAATTTGCATATCCCAGACTCATTTTCAGAGTGTGTCAGCTGTTCAGTTTGACCTAACAACGCTCATATTGGGGTGGTGGGGTGAGGTGGGTTCAGAATTCAGGCAAGTATTACCAAAACAGCAGGGATCAGCCCCAGCCCCAGCTCTGAGAGCCTAGCCTGTAGAGAGGGCCTGACGGGGAATAGAAACAGCTCCATCATGTCCTGAACATCTGAGGGCTACTTGTCTGAAGACCCTGAACTTCCCAGGGACCAAGGACAGAGGGCAAAGGCATCTAGAGCTGGAGGGGATGGCTCTGCCCTTTATTTAATGACCAACCTCATAAACACTCTGAGATGCTTGTAAGGAAAAGTCAGAAGCTTAACACACACACACACACACACACACACACACACACACACACACACTGACAGAACTCGGTGTCCATGTGTTTTAGAGGGTGTTTATGACTACAGAAGTGTGTGCAGAAGTCATAAACAAATAAACAACAACAAAGAACAGAGTGCAACTGTGGGAACATGCCACAGGCAAAAAAAAAAAATGGCAAACCATGAGGGTGGGGCTGAGGAATCTATTGCCAGGAAGGTTGTGTTCCATTATCTGAGATGTTCAGCTCTATTAAAGCCACAAGACATGAGACTGAGCAAAGACGGCCTTCAAATCTGATTTGTTTCTGGGATTTATGTTGCCTTCCATTGGTCTCAGTGTCTAACTTCAGGTTAACGCCATGCCCTTTGGGTGACTGTAGCTTTGTGATGCATTTTGTATCACAAGTTGAATACCACGATGCAGTCGGTGCTATGATTATTGTGTAAGATGCTCTGAATGAGAGGCTTCCTTGTCATTCAGAAAATAGTTCTTTTTCAGACAATGCTGCAATGTACGTCTTTGTGTGTCTAAACAAGTTTATTCCTTCTTTACTATTTGACTTGGACAGTCTTCCAATGGAACCCTATAGAGTCAAAGAATGTGGCTATTTTAAATGAAATTGGACAGTGGAACATAGTATTAGTCGCTTTCTAAAACATGTATATCAATCACGTCTTCCACAAGGGGCACAGAGAAGCGTTTGTCTTCTGCTGTCCATGGCAGCTGTGAGGAAGCCAATGTTTCAGATTCCTTGCTGACTCGGTAGCTGGCAGTATTAAGTACATATAAAGTTAGCCCGCACATTTTGTCATTTATTTTAGCCATTTGATTTCCTTTATTCATGTCATTTTTTTCTATGAATGTTTATTTATGCCATTAGTCAATTTAATGCTTTTTATACTTTATTGGCTATGTTATATATTGTTGAAAATTATTTCCAGTTACTATTTGCAGCTTAATTTGCTTTATGATGTCTAACATATAACTTCCTATTTATAAAATAAAATTAGTATTTGTCTTATTATTTCTTGAGTTAAATCTTAGAAAATTTTCTTTGATTTTAAGGTTATTATTTTCCAACATGTGTGTCCAGTTCTTAAAAAAATTATTCCTTTTCATATTGGTCTGGAATTAATTTTGGGAAAAAAAGGCATTAAATAAATATTTAATTCTATTTTTGCACAGATAGCCAACTTTGTCTTAGCATAATTTCTTAAATAATCCTCTCCTGGCTTTCCCAAGTGAAATATAATCATTCTTTTATATAAAGCATATGAAAAGTGGTTCTATCTGGAAAAACCACTCATTTTTCTGTTTATTTGTGTTCCAAAATGGAGCCAGCCTCAAAGTCATTATCACAGCCATTATGCCATTCTGGAATTTAGAGAGAGCTCAAATTAAAGTTTGATGCCTCATCGTAGTATGATGAGAAAGCAGAAGGGAGATTTGGGAAAGGGAGGAGAGTAGTGAAGGAGAAAGGGACCAAAGAGGGGCTGGGGAGGGGTGAAAACAGAGTACATAAAGCACCTGAAAGGAATTGTTTATATAAAACCCACACTGTGCACAAAAAATACATATCAGTAAAAATAGTTTAGAAGAAAAAATAAGAAGTTTCATAGACCTGCTTGGCCCCTTGGACTGAAAGCTCCATGAGGGTAGGAGCATATGCCATGCTGAGCACAGTAGATGCTCACTTTAGAGTGCTCAAGGGATGCTTAGCCATGTGAGCAAGTTATCAGAATGAGTTCATAAAGGGAGAGGGAGCCTCTGGGTCAGGGACAAAGAAAGGCTGCGTCATGGAGACACCACTTGAATTTGAATTTAACTGTGGAGACAATGGGACGGGGCGATAGCAAAGAATTCCTAGGAGAGATTTGCCATTAAGAATTATAATTCTCCACATACATATGGTCATCATTCTCTTTCTGGCTGCCAAGTGCATGTGTGACCAGCAGTCATTCCAACAAGAACCCAATGGGAAAACCCACTGAAGCTGGGCAGCCAGCAGCAGGACCAGGCTGAGTGAGGTCACTGGGTCCTCCTGATGAGTCACAAGCTTGGGACAGCATCACCACTACAGGTAGATTCTGTGAAGGGTTCAAACAGTTCTGAAAGTGGGCCCATGAAGGATCAGCCATCGTACAAGTGGGTACTGAAGCCTGAGAGTGAAGCCACCTCTACACTTGCATAGTAGTGTTCAGAATGCGGAACAAAGACATGGAGTGGAGACAGGTATGTCTCATAGGTACACCTTCTAGAATCTAGCAAGATGTCAGTGTTCAAAAGTAACTTTTGTTTTGGGGTTCACTCTGCTTTTTAAAAGCACACTTTCCACCCTGCAGGAGTAGTGGGTAGATTAGGAGAAAGGTGTGGGGTCTAAGCAGGAATGCTTATTCATTAGTCAGGAAGAGACAGCGTCTGGAATCCAGCACAACTCACTGTGATTCCTCAGCTCAGTAAAATAGGAGCTACATCTCTCCTATGTGTCCCACAGCACAGGCACCAAGCTCAAGGACATCCTTAGGAAAGAAAGTGACAGTGACAGCAGTAGATGATGCCTCTGGGGTCTTTCAAGCCTCAGTACACCACAGGTCACCAGCACCTCTACTTCAAGAACTGAATAAGCAGCACATGCCAAGTGACTGCACATGGTGATTGCCCACAGACACACATCTCCTTCCCCGCAGGACAGCTCTCTTTGACTAGAACATGATGAGCTAGTTCTGTCAGACCCTCTCTAAAAAAGCTGCTGGACTCCTCCAGAATTCCAAAATGTTCCAAAGGACAGACCCTCCCCTGACCACATGGACTGATGTCCACCGCAGAGGATAGATGGGAGGCTGTACACGAAGGACCGTCAGCTGAGCTGTCCTGAGGCCACATCTAGGCTAGGCTGTTTCCAAAGGAACTTGTTCAGTGCCTCTGGCAATCTCTGGGTCAGTCCTCTGCAGCCCTGTTGGGGAGTCTTTCAAATTTCATCCATCAGTCAGAACCACCTGGAAAGAAACCTGCCCTACTAGACTACCCTGCAGCAGACCAGGTCAGGCTACACCCCTGAGAGGTGAAAGTTCACTGCAGGATGAGGAGCAGTGATAAGAAGGAGGCACCTTTAAGAGTTTCATGGAAGGTTCTGGAACTGAGCATATTAAATTCACGGTTTTGAAAGAGGCTTCTGAAATTGAATGTTTATGGTTTTGGCTGGACCAGCAGAGCTGGACATCCTAAGAAGCAAACATAATCCCAGTTAGCTGCACTCTATCCACAGTACCTTCTCTTGTGTAGGAAGCTGGCAGTCTCACTGGGCAGCTGTACAGAAGCAACCTCTGTCTGGGCCAGCAGAATCTGGTGGTGCTCTTACACAGATGGGAGCTGGCAGCACAATGCTGCACTTTGTTAAGGTGTCTCTGCGTCAGGCTGCGGCGTACAGAAGCATTGTCACCACGCATGCTGAGGGGCGGTGTCAACTCCTTCCCGTAGAGCCAGCTTGCTGAGCACGATTTATCTATCGACCTCTACGAGGAAAACCTCCTCACTTGTCAGCCTTGTGTCTCTTCACACCTCCACCTCTTGTCCCTGACCACATGGGGCGTGCTTCATCATTTTCACAGTAAACTCAGTAGGAACTTCTTTTTATTGTCAAAGAATGAACACTGCTGATTGTGTTTGACCAAAGACGCTGTCCCCAGGGAACTGATCACAGAAACTCACACCAGGACCAACACCCCTCCTGTGTGACTAGACGACAGCCAAGTGATCAAGACTTGAATTATGAGTCCAAGACTCCCAGTGCACTGAGCGAACACCACATCATACACACAGCACCATTATTTCTGAATGTGTGGCTCTCAGTGGCTCACTCTGCTGCCGTGCTGTGCACATGCAGACTCTGACCTCAACAGAGCCACAGACTCTCCTTCTTTCCCCACTGCCCAACAAACCCATTCTCACAGATCTTTCTAGAAGCACCAGGATGTGGCCCTGAATGGGTCTCCAGGGTTTTCTCCTGGCTCTGTCCCACTGTGACATCCTGTTAGCTTCCTCATTGCAACTTAGCATGAGACTTGTCACCACATCTCTGGAATAGTTACCAGAACATAGAGCCTCAAAATCTCTCAGAAAACAAACAAAAAACTTCCTCATTTCCATAAGTCCTATAAGTGTGCCCTTCTTCAGAATACATGGAAGTGGCAGCCACATACAGGAAAGTTACTGAACTGTGAGAATCAGATATGGAAAGCTGGAGCCTGCAGCCCCTGGAAGGTGTGTTCCTTATCCTGGAGAAGCACTTGTCCCATTCTATCTCATTTCCCCTACTACATGCACAAGTCTAGATATTCCCCACTTCTAGTATTCTAGGACACACATCTATACTGGTCAGGAGGTTTGTCAATACATTGAAGTCATAATTTCTTGGGGGTGAAGGAGGCAAGATCACTTGTGGCAGGGTCTGTGCTCAGCCTGAGGAGGTCTCACTCTGACCCCCTTGTTGATGGGTACTCATCTGATGGACTCCCAGAGATCCTTGTACCTGTGTTGAAATGCTGTAATCTGGAATTGAACTACTGTCCTTTCATCCCATGTATACAGGAGTCAAGAGTATGCTCTGTGTGCAGCCAAACCTGAGAATCTGGGGAAGGAGCAGAAGAGAAAGGAGAGATGGTGATTTCCCCAAATGTCAGAGTTCTGTCCAACGCGAAGTGAACCAAGAAGAGGAGAAACCCACCTGCCCACGAGGACACCAAGGCAGTTATGGGTTTGGAGCTCCACCCCAGAAAACAGACATACACTGCAACGTTCAATGAAGGAAAAGACCTCTACACACCTATCTACTCATTTCATGGTGCTGCATTCAGCAGACACACTCACACACATTCACACCAGGTGGAAGAAGACAGCATGTGATTTATACTCTGGTCACAAGTTCCGGCAAGTGTGAAGTCAGGGAGTCAGATGTTCAAAATGGGTTAGCGGGATGGGTAGGTTCCAGCAAGACTGGCTTCTTCGGGGGGCTGTGGCTGAGTCTATCTCTGATGTTCCAGCCCCTGTGCCTGGCTCCTGGTCCCTCCTCTACCTGCAGAGCCAAAACTTGATATTGGCTGAGCCTCTGCTTCACTGCCTTCATCTATCTTATCCTCTGCATCTGCCTCTGGGCCTCCCTTTCTACTGTGGCAACCCTATGGTCCCTCTGAGCCCTATAGAATACTCGGGGACAGTGTTACCAGCTGAAATCCTGAATGCAACCACGTCTTCAGCCATTCAGGGTAATCCACAGCTCCTGACAGAAGCAGACACTAGAGAAATACCATGCTTCTGCCCACACTGGTCCACCCATGAAGGGACTCTCTGAGAGATGCTGCACTGGGGACTCTGGGTGGTAGTTATGGTTACAGCAGTACACTGCGGCAAACAGGGTTCAGTGCCCATCCTTTCCAGTGCAGCTCCGTGAAGGACACTCACCAGGAAACCTGGGATACTCCAGAAAAGCCCAGCTTCACTTGCTGCACACACATGGGGGCCTGAGTGTGAATCCCTTGCACCCAGGAAAAAAAGGCAGGAGTGGTCATGTGTACCTGTAACCCTGGGCAGGGACAGAGTGGCCAGGGCTTACTGATTGCCAACCTTAGCTCTACGTTTAGTGAGAGGCCCAATCTCAAGGGACTCAACAGAATAAGGTGGCAAGAATTATAGAAGATGCCCAACACCCTTCCCTGATTCCCCTCTGCATGTGCAAAGACATATGGGCCCTCCACACATCAACCACTCATACACACACACACACACACACACACACACACACCAAGTCCATCCAGACTCTGGTCCACCTGTGACCCCTTACAGTGACATCACCTGGAGTCATTCCCCTAACCAATGGCCTAGTGACCAGTCTGAAAATGGAACCTGAATTCTCTGCATTCTTGAGAGAAACCTGAACAAAAAAAAACAATCGTTAACAAGTAAGCAGAAAGAATAGAAAGTAGAGATGCTAGAACCATCACACAGAAGAAACTTGAAAATCACAATTAAAATGAGTTTTCAAAGAGATAAAAAATAATATTTTTATAATTATTTTATATATATATAATTATATAATTTCATCCACTCTGAAAAGGAAGAAACCACAATAATCAAGACTGAGAATCCTAAAATCTAAAACAACAGAATTTATGAATGCATATATACTTTGTATGTCTGAATGTGCCCCTCTGCTTCCTCTACACACACACACACACACACACATGCACACACACACACACACACATGAGGGGGGGGCAAACCCAGACACAGAGAGTTGAAGGGAATAACAACTTTCTCAGAACATTGCAAACAAATAGAAGAAAATAGCAAAAGTAAATTTGAAGAAACTGTGATCGAATGTAGAGAAAACTGAGGATGAGGACATCATCAGAGAACACCAGAAATTATCAAAATCCCACGCCTTGAGTTGCCCTTCTGGAATTGTCTCCCAAAGGCCGACTATGCCAGGGGATAGGACTGCATTGGTCAGAGGTGTCAGTGCAGATTTACAAACAGGAATGAGCTGCCTTCAGCGCAGCAGGTACAGCACCAGAATTGGACATAATGTCGAGAGTCAGACAACTCATGGGCAACTCAGAGAGCTGGAAGGCAGTGGAAAAAATACTCCATGTTTTCAGGAGGGAAACACAGACTTTTATACCTAGCTAAACAGTCAATCAACCATTATGATAGGAAAAAAAAATGGTGTTGCTATGTGAAGACCAAGTTAGGCAGCCTAGTGTGCTTTAGTGGATATTTTTGAAGGAAGCACATACCCCAAGACGAGGTGTCAGGTTTGCCAGGGACAGCTTATCACCTCAGTCCAGAATGAAGGGGAGGAAATATCTGCAATGAGCTAGAAATAATTCAGTGTAATGAGGCCCCGACAGTTGTAAAGGAGCCCTGGGACCGTGAAACACTCAGGACATATGGGAAACACAATCTGCTTCAGGACTGGTTCCCTGACTCCCTCCTCCCCCATGAGCAACTCTGTGGGTCACATGATCACCTCCAGAAAGTGGTAACTCAGCAGTGTATTCTGCTTTGCTCCAATGCCCATCTTCTGACCCTCTGCCCACTGGCTGGTGTGTGAGGAAGCATCCTAGAGTCTGTAATATAAATGCAACATGTCTGAATGTATCTTCCCCAAGAGTATTAATTAGTTTCCGAGAGTCCCAGTTAGTTCACAAACAGAAATGAACTTCTGACTCTCTCCTGTGAAACAGGTGAGAATGAAAGTGTGTGAATTCAAAAAAAAAAATGCTGAGTATGAGAGGCACACTAGAGTTGTGCTGGGAAGCAAAACTTTTCCTGGTTATTTTCACACTATAAGCCACAGGTGTCACCAGGGCCAACCCAGAGAGTCATGTCAGGACTTCATGACTGTTGGCTGTCCGCCTGGTCTTGCTCAGAGAAGTAGGGCAGGGATCTACCCTTCTTAGCTCGCAATACCAGGTACTTCTTCACTTACTCTGGACTGCTACTGAATTTTCTCAGCACAGGCGAGTAGAAGCTTGTCAAAGTCACATCATGTGCCACCGAGATGGACTTCCGTGTCTCATGCTATTAATAAAAATAGGGCACCTTTTGGGTTTCCATTTGCACAGAGCTTCATAATTTAGGGGATTCTAAATGCAGATAATAGATATTGAAAGCTTGAGGCAGCCCAGCAGTTAAAAAGTACTTAACTGCTCTTGCAGAGGACCCAAGTACCATTCCTGGAACCCATGTCAGGTGGGTCACAATGGCTGGTAACTCGAATTCCAGAGCATGAGACACCTCTTGTGGTTCTCTGGTTTCCTCAGGTAACCACACTCAAATATGTGTGCACACAACAACCCCACACATACATACACAAGCATGCGCATGCACACACACGTGCACATACACTTAAATGTAAAATCTTTTTAAAAGGGTAAATACCATTTCTTCTCTTAAAAATCAGGACAAGGATGACAAATTTTCTTCTCTGTTGTAATAATGAATCAAATCTACCAGGAATCAGCCTGTTCATAAACACACTTCATTTTGTGTCCTTTCCAAGGAGAACTTTACATAAACTGAAAACCTATCTTAAAAATTATCTACAAATGAAGCTAAGGTGGAAAATTGAGCCATGTGGCCTATTATATATTCCAAAACACTTCCCACCATGGGTCAACTCAGAGAAAGTACTTTGAGTAATTATCCCAATTTGTCACGGTCCATGAGGATTCCCACCTTTCAACTGCTCCACGCTGGTGGTTCGATGGTTTAGTTCTCCATAATAGCAGGCCTGCTTCTACCCAAAAGGACAAGGGTGACCTTCCTGAAGTAGAGCTGATCAAGACGCTTCTTCCCCTGCAGGCATAGGGTGCCCCTCACCGCCAGCGCCTGGTGTGGCCACTTCATTTTCTGAGCTCTTTGTCTCATATTTTAGCCTCTAAATCCTTCCTCAGATGATATTTGCATGGCTGGAGCTTTACTCCAAATCTCCCTGAGCATCAGCCCATCACCACCTTCTCTAGGACCGTGAAGGAAAAGCAAGGCAGAGCCTTGTCCTGTTTGCGCCCACCATGGCCCTGGACAAAGGGCAAAGGTGGCCCTAACGAGCCCCTTGCTCCCTGCCTCTGCCCTTCTCTGCCCCCTGTTCTGCCCATCTCCTGACCCCTGCTCCAGAGTGTAACACATTCAGTGAGATACATCAAGAAGTTGCACTCTCCCTGAAAGAATACAAGTTGCCAAGCATAAGCTCTAAGGAAGACTTCTGAGGAGTGTTGACTGGGTGTCTGTGCTTACCAAGGGACACGTCCTCACCAGAGCACCCAACACAATCTGTGCCCGTCTGCCCTGGGTCAGGAAACAAGCCTGCTGGCACCTTGCACAGCCCAGCCTGGCTGTTAGAAGGTGGCCCAGGCTGGACAGTCCTGTGTGCTATTCTGGAAAGAGAGCCAGCCCCTCCTTATTTACATACTTAAGACTGTTTGATTCATAAACCACAGCCCAAATATTTTCTTTTAAAATCTCTGTAAGTATCAAGACATACTTCACAGAAAGCTCTGTGTGTTCCTGAGACCAGCTGTGCTGGAGAATACCTGCCTTGTTATGGAGAAAAACACCTAAATCATTCTTTGAGGCCCAGTCATCGGGGCAGGCATTCAGATCAAAATGATTTCTGAAGAAACAGCCCTTGTTGGATTGTTTTTTAAAAAGATGATGCCCCACCTAGGCATTTAGACATTCCTCCCATGGCAGAGGTATCAGAGCCCATCCAAAAACTATCGGGGTTGAAATGATTAATTACCCCAATAGACTCTTTCAGAGCAGTGTTTACACTACCGTGTGCACACCGCAGGAGTGCAGAAATGGCTTCCAAATTCCCGGGCTTCTTCCAAGATGATTGAGGAGAAAGGGGCTGGTGCCAGGTCGACCCATTCCAAGGCCGTGATAGTGACCCATGGGCACCCAGGCCGCTCAGAGAAGAGCCGGTGCCCACAGCTCTGCTCTGCATCTCACTTGCCCCTCCGCCACTAGTGTCTCCCATCAAGGAGAACGATGTCCAGGTTAGAGTGTCCATGCTGCTGGATGGAAGCCTGGGGAAGAATGCCAGGCTTCAGTGACACTGGGCCTCAGCGGTATCCGTGTATCAGGTGGGGTGCCAGCCAGTAGCACAAACCGCACTCTGTTGGGTGAAGGTGGCTGGCCGAGCCTCCCGCTGCTCTGCACAGACTTTGCCTTGGCGGCGGCTACCCACCCATCGCCTGAACGCTCAGGTCATTCAGCGGCAGTGTTTCTCTCGTTGCTTGGATAAAACAATCTTTCTCTGAGTAATCTGAGACCCTGGAGGTGAACATGTTATTTTTCTCGCTCTTTCACCACACTCAGTTTTCCGGGAAACGGGAAAGGCTCGTTATGTGAGTCTGCATCTAATGGCGACGGTTGATTTGGCTTTCTGAAGATCCCTCCCCACGCTCACTCCCACTTCACCCCCACCTCTACCCCCCTCCATTCCTTCGCTTTGTTCTAAAATCAAAGCCTGTGTAGTAGGTATGGTCGGCGGAACAATGGCAGAGATCATGGGTTAGTTACTTGGCCTGCTCCTCTGACAAACACTTGATGAGGCACCTGAAGGAGGGGCTTGTCTGGGTCCGTGGTTCTGAGACACCATCCGTCAGGGTGGAGAAGGCAAGCCGGAACCTCTGCAGCCACGAGGCAGAGGGAGGCGAATGCTGGTGCTCAGTTTGCTTCTTTTTACTCAATCCAGGATCACAGCTCGTGGGATGGCGCCTCCTCGGTTAACCCAACCTAGAAACTTCCTCACAGACGTGCCCAGAGGCTTGTTTCTTAAGTGATCCTGGATTGTATCTGATTGACAATATTAACCACCACAAGACACCTTTACAGGTGGAAAGCTAAGTCACTAGGGGTGGAAGCTTCAGAAACTCAAGCTTGGTGGCAGTATGCCACACATCCCCCCAACCACCACCACCGAAGGGTCTTCTAGCCAGTGACTTTTACAGAAGAAATATAAATGGTGATAAAATTAAAAGGCCAAAACAAAATCATACTACATGTAAAACAAAGTCTTGGCTATTGTTAACTCAGTGATAGAGTGTCTATCAGATTTTCCGTATTAGTGGTATTCCAAAATGTTGTCAAGTTTCGTTAACGTATATAATTGGCATAAATGTGTTGTGCCAATTTTCCAGTAAGCAGAAAAACTTAGTGATGACAGCAGCAAGTGGGAGATGATTTTTGGAAGAAACTCTGGCAATGTGGCTGAATCGAGCTTTCTATCTCTTCTTATTGTCAGAAGCCCCTTCCTGGGGTACCCTGGTGACCTTGGTACTGCTACTAAATAGCCCTCTCTACATGTCCACCACGGCGTAAGTGTAGCCAGCCCCACTTAGCAGGTGCCTGAAGACCCTTCCCAGCTATTCTCTATTTCTCCTCCTTCATCAATATTGTAGGTTCCTGAGGTAACTGCTGTGACATTCTTACCCCCCCAAACTATTGTAATAGATTTTATGCTAATGATATGTAAGCAGTATGTGCTAATGGTACTACACTGGTAATAATATATTAGGTTTGATGTTTTGAGGCTGGACATGCAAAGTAGGCTCTCTACTATGTTATTCACAGTAAAACTCGATGAAAGCAGAATGGCTGGGATTTTTATTGGCCACGCTCTACTGTTTAAGCATCCTGTAGAATCTAACTTGGAATCAGGCAAGAACAACGTTTCAGAGGCTATTGTCTCTAGGAGCTTGGTGGGGAGCTCAGCATCAAAAGTCTGGAGTAAGCACACCAGCACTCAGATCCCATGTACTTGCTTGCTGTGGTCCATCAGAGAAATAGCTAAGTTAAAAAATCAATCTTCAGGAGCTGGTGTCTCCAACCGTACCACCAGAGCATGAGACTGTATCTACTCCCCATCACACCAGTCCCCGCTGTAGTCTTCCTGAACTGCAAAGCCAGGCACCCCATCTTCCATCTTGGATGATGCCATCCATCTGGAATGTTCTTATGATCTAGAATGATACATAAAATTCTTTAGGCTATTCACCTGAACAATTATTCTAATTAAATGTCTACCTTCACAATCTTGTTAGCCATCCATCCACACACATACATCTATCCATTTGCTCATCCAGAGTTTCATCCATCCATCTACTCATCTATCCATCCTTCTACTCAGCCATTCATTGATCTTTCCATCCACGCATCCATTTATTTATCCATTCTTCCATCCATCCACTCACCAATTTGTCCTTCCACCCACCCATTTACCCTCCATCTATCTACCCATTCATCTATCCATCTGCCTGTACATCCCATTCATGTATCTATTCATATATCTACTCATATTCCACATACCCATCTATCCATCCACTCACCTATCCTATCTTCCATCTATCTGTCTACTCATCTATTCACTCACCTGCTCACCAATTCATTCTTTACTCATATGTCCACCCATCTTCCTTCCTTCTTTCCATCCAGTAGTCCATCCCACTCATCTATCCACCCATGCCATTCATCTACCCATCCAGCCAACCATCCATCTGCCTGCATCTGATAAAATTAATATTTCATGAATGACTGGGTCTGCTAGGTATAGGTGTTACAATAAGTAATAGAATGGAAATATACACAGAACAAGTTACACACATTGAAAAAAAGCTGTTATTAAATAAGTAACTATAAGGCTGAGGTAATGAATATGAGAAGGACCTTCTGTAGGCTGAGCTATTGGGGAAGTCTAGTGGAAAAGATAAGACCTAAGCTGAGCCTCAAAAGTTAAAATGGTGTGTTAGTTATACATTATTGAATTATAAAATAACTCCAAAATAGGGTCATTTTTGAAACATAATGCTTGGGGCTGGAGAGATGGCTCAGTGTTTAAGCCATCTGGTTACTCTTCTAGAGAGGTTCTGGGTTTGTTTCCTAACACTCACATGGTGGCTCACCACCATCTGTTAACTACAGTTCCAGGGACCATGACACCCTCTTCTGGCCTCTCTGGGCCCCAGGCAAACATACAGTACACAGACATACACATGGGCAAAACATCCATCCATATGCATAAAATTAAAATAAATACAAACTTTTTTAATCTAACATTTGAGTGTCAGGACTCCAGTCATGGTTGAGCTCCTTGGACAGAGCCTCTCCGAGGCTTTAATCAAAATGCTGGCTAAGGCTGTAGTCTGATCTAAAATAAATAAATAAATAAATAAATAAATAAATAAATAAATA
Organism: Peromyscus nudipes; assembly: GCA_902168325.1. NCBI lineage: Eukaryota > Metazoa > Chordata > Mammalia > Rodentia > Cricetidae > Peromyscus > Peromyscus nudipes. Next base: position 27,126 of record CABHPH010130875.1, on the reverse strand, counting down.
AATAAATAAATAAATAAAAATAAAAAATTTTAAAAAAGCATGTTCTTAGAAGGCTCTGACGACAAGTTCATTTACAAACTTGCTTGCAGGATGGAGTTCTTTTGGAGCAGCTACTCGAACATCTCATCCAGTTTCCTACTTGTGATCTCTGAGAGGCAAGTCTATATGGGCAGCTAGTTCTATTAAGAAGATCAAGTGGGAGAGAGCTAAAGAGCCAGCAAGAAGTCCTGGCATGTATAACATGGTTCCCGGGGTGACTCACCCCCAGTTCTCTGTTCATAGGAATTCAACCTTCAGTCTACCCCACACTCTATGGAAGGAGGCAACACTGAGGACCTCAGACCCACAGGCATGCGGCAGCAGAACCCTGTGGATGCTGCCCTCTTCTTGGCCCTTCATCAGGAAGGACCTGGTGGAAATGGGTGGGATGTGCGCTTGAGCCTGCTGACATGGAAGAATGACAGCTGTCTGGAAGGAGCCTGGTGGCAGAAGAGAGCCAATGGCTCTGAGGTTGGGATGTTTGGTGAAGAAGGAGGATGGGTGAGTTTTAACCGTGAGGATAAGATCACTAACAGGAGTGCCGTTTCCTCCCCTGACACCATTCATCTTCCATTTGCTTTGAGAACATGGTTTTGACATCTCACTTCCTCCTTCGCTCTTAAAACTCCCACCAGACTGCTGTGCCTCCACACGTATTAATTAAAGTCGATGGGCTATTTTGCACCTTATGAATCTTCATCAGTTCACAATTGTTTGTTCATTGCTTTTAGTTCCTACAGGTTCACACCAAATAACAACTTTTATTTGCACAGCTGTCAATACTGGTTAAGACATTCTGTTCAAATCCCTGCTTTTCCTGTTACTGTAAAATTCTATAATTTTCAAATGAGAAATGTCTCCCATAGGCTCATGTGTTTAAACATTTGCCCCCAGTTGGCGACACTGTTTGGGGAAGTTACGGAATCTTTAGGACTTAAAGTCTTTCTGGCTTGAGGTTTTATATCCTGGTTCCATTTCCTGTTTTTTCTGTCTGCTTCTTGTTTTCAGATGGAAATGTGAACAGCCAGCTTCCTGCTCTTGCCACCAGGCATCCCCCACAACTATGGACTGTGGCCCCTCTTGAACTGTAAGCCAAAAATAAACCCTTTCTCCTTAAAGTTGCTTTTATGGGAACATTGTATCACAGCAACAGAAAAGTAGCTAATGCAGTGGCCCACACCCTGACCCTTGCTATATTGTAGCATTTAGAGAGAATATTTTGGATAGTGAGGCTACACTGTCATTTTCTAACTAGGATTGTCTGAGAATGTGCATGAGTGCCTGGGAACTTTTCCAGTGGCCCAACCCTGCACATAATTCAAGTTCTGCAAGGTCGTTCTATGCTCATCCCCACAGGACATTTCTATAACCTTTGCCCCAGCTTTAAACCCATCCTGGCCCTCACAATAATTGCCTTGGCATGCTTGCCTTCCTGACCCTGAGAAGCAGCAAGTGTGTGTGTTGAAAGGGCTGGAGAGTCTGAGTGAGGGGTATTTGCAGGGGCCTGTTGCCTTATCCTTGCATGTTGATAGGATTAGATCTAACCTGGGGTGTAGCGCGGGGCCCTGGGGCTCATCCAGTTGAGGTCGTGGGGCCAGGGGAGGGAGTGATGTCTCAGCCCACAGGCCCAGACAGGGCACAGAGCGGAGTCTGCCTGGAGCTGGTTGGCACAGGGCCCCAGAACCGGATGTACAGTGAGCGGAAGGGAGTTGAGGAAGCCACAGGCCCAGGTGTTTCATCCCAGGCCAGGCCTATCACTCCATCTAACTTCACTCTGGGAGGTCTTCATTAGCTCTGTATTTTCATTTAACACAAGCATTCCATGTGGGAAAAAAAAATCACATTTTTTGGTTCACCTTAGTTGAACTCAGAGCCTTTAAAAAACAAAAAACAAAAAACAGTAGAACCTGGCCTGGCAGCTGGGTGTGGACCTGGGACCATTGCCTCAGCGGCATCAGATGCAACAGCACCTCCCTCAGTAGTGTTTGGGTCACTTCACCGATCCCAACCCCCAGAGGACTTCTAGGCACCAAACTTGAGTTCACAATATCACTTCAATCCACACTGCTTCTGCAGCGCATTTTCAGATTCCCCAAGATTAGGAAGAAACGAATAATGATTTTAAGCTCAGTCAGATACCTGATGCTGATCTTCACTCGTTCACTTTAATCTCACAAACGCTGCTCCTGGAGGCTGCCTTGGTCAAGTCTTCAGCCTTGCTCGGCATCAAATTCAAGCAAGCTTCGAGTTTCCCTCTCACGTGATCTCAGCCAACCACTGTAAGGAAGCTCAAATGCAGAGGTCCATTTTAATCCTTGATGGATGTAGAGTTCTCTACCTTAAACAAACAAGGCTCATGCTGTAACTTCAGTTGCTAAATCTGGTAAACGGGTATTCTTGCATCCGTCTGCTACGGAAGCATTATGGGAGAAGGATCCTTGCTTTGCGTCGCAGACGTATGAGTGATGCAGAACAAGGAAATGTGTCTAGTTCCCTACAGTGGCACTGAATGGTCTTTGGAACCAGCCTAAACTGAAGATCTGGTGTTTCTACTGGCTGCCTGGCACCTGGCACAGTGGCTGCCTCGAATGCCTGCTACGCCCGGACAGGTTGGAAGTGGGAGGTCCTTTCTGTGGGACCTTGCCTCGGAACACCAGCCCTCAACATAGAGTATTGTAAAGCAGTAGATGTCAGCTCTGGAAAAAAAATGGTGCGTTGAAGGCATGCAGAGGAATAGCTCCTACCTTCCCAGGAAAGCAAACCCTGAGCTTCCTTAGGTATCAACTTTTCAGACTTTTTAAAGAGATGAGTGAAGGTTTTTCATGTGGAAGAAGCTAGTACAGGTGCTGAGGTGGCTCCTGGACCACACAGGCAAGGATAAGGTGTGGAGTCAGATGCGCCAAGGGACAGTTGCTCCAGCTTCTAAAGGGAGTGTTATAGTAAAAGACTCCAGAGCTTTGCAGAGCTTCAGGTGGACGACGCTTGAGTGATTCCGAGTCTAGACAATTGGTAATAAAGTATATGCGTATGACATCTGCATGTAGAGGCCAGAGGCGGACACCTCTATGTTTCTTCACCTTATTTCCTTGAAACAGGGTCTCTCACTAAGCCTGAAGCTTGTGTTTTTCAGTTAGGTTGGCTGCCAGTAAGTTCCGGTGATCTTCCTGTCTCACCCTCTTCCTGCACAGTGCTAGGCTTACAGGCGTGCGTGGCCACTACCGGCTTCTTACATGTGTGCTGGGGACCCAAACTTAGGTCCCCGTGGGACTCATCAAGTGTTCTTATCCACTGAGCCACCTCCCCAATCCCTCCACATAGTTTTGGTTTGTTCTTTCGCTGCTACAGTTTGGATATGAGGTACCCCCTCCTGTGTCAAAGGCTTGGTCCTTGGCCAGTGGATCCAGTCATTGATAAGTGGTTGGATCATGGAGACTGCGACTTAGACCTCTGCTGTGTTCATAATTCAATGGCAGTTTTGGGAAATGGGTCTCAGCTGAAGGAAGTGGGGCATTGGTTTGTATTCATGGGGGCTATGTCTTGTCTCAGGCCCTTTCTCTACTTCCTGGCTCTCACGTGGCACTTGGCCTCTGGTGTCACGTCCTCTGACTGTCACAGCGAGCAGTCTGCCTGCCACAGGCTACCAAAATGGAGCAAGCTGGCCGGGAACTGAGGCTCCGAAAATCACCAGGGAAAATCAACTTTCCTTGGCTCATGCCGCTCATCTTAGGTGTGTAGCCACAACCAAAATACCCTAACTCATTTGCAGTTGGGTTCCAATCCTCAATTTTTTTTTCATACAGATATACTTTCCATTATCAAAACAGCTGGTGACTTCCAATTGCGTAGAGTAATTGCTTCCAGAGAGAGATGGAGAGTTCAGCCAGCTTGAGCAGACCCACTCATGGTTTATTAAAGATTTCTAAATATCCCCTGAAATACAATGATTTCTATATACCCCCCTGAAATAGCTTATGCAGAGCCCCTGGACCCCAGCAGTGAACCCTTGTGTGTTATGAAGACAGAATCTATGAGCCTCAGAGGCTCCCACCTGGCTCATCAAGATTGCTTGCTTAGGCTGTTTGACATCTAGACAGTCATTTCAGCCTTTTTCCTCTGTGCCTCTCTCAGTTACTGCAGAAATCAAAGGATATGAGTTTGACTTTCCTCTTAGCCACAGGGTCTTAAGCAAACTCAAATGCAAACGAATAAAACACTTTTAATATTGGAAATCCGTGCATCCAGTTTTTGGAAAGGGTGAGGAAATTGTGTGTAAAAAAAATGTTGTATATTAAAGTATTTTGTTTGATCAAGTGTTCCTTCATGGAGAGTTTATTCAAACTAAATATTAAACAGTATTGAGTTTTTAAAAGTATAAACACACAAAATATCAAAAGTTTTCGGAAACAAAGTGAACTTGAGAACTATTTTATGGATATTAAGAGAGATGAGGTTGCAAAACACACCCAAAAGAAAACAGTGTATCTGAGTCATGTAAACACAGCAAGCGATTCACAACACTGCCTTCTGAACTGACCTTTGCTCCATAGTCAGACTGGGCAGCAGGTATGAACTGCTTTCAAAGCTGAAGAAGAAAGCTTGCCCATCCTCCTGAGACTGAGCATGAGGACAGACCCTGCCAGCATCTATCCCTAGGTCTGCCCTGGTGTTGGTGGTTCTGTTACTGAGCCCAGTCCCCATGGGCTCCACACTCTGTCTGCAGTGGCTTTCTGCAGATGGGATCCAGAACCCGTGGTTGTCCCTAGATCACAGCCCCGGGGAGAGAGCTCCTGTGTTTCTGGGACCCTGTGAGTGGCTACCCTGAGTTTGCGCCACCACTTGCTTTCCATTTGGCAAAGAAGTCTCTTCACCATGCGTGTAAGGTGACCTGAAGCCCCTGCTGTGAGCAAGGACACAGGTCTGCTTTCCCTCCTGCTGCCTGCCCAGGAATGCCCAGAACCCATTTCAGCACACAGTTAAACTTTCAAAAATTTTCCCAGATGGGTCTCAGGACATGATGCCCTTTCCCATATGTGGTCTCAGTGCCTAGAAGACAGACTTATGTGCACTTAGGTAAGTGAGACCGGCAACCCATAATGCCCCTGGAGACAGGCGCTTTCTCCTACATAGCAGTCCATGCCATGAAGAGATTTAAGCTAAACTCATCACAGATCTGTCACACCCAAGAATTTGAGGGTAAGAACTGAGGACAGTTTTTCCCTTTCTCAGATAATTATCCCCCAAGCTTATGTCTTAATTCTTCCTTTTTCTGACTTCTGGCATCCGAGAGTAAGAACTCAGGACTTAGAAACTGTACCTTCAGCTACAAGACTGCCAAAGCAATGCCATCCTAGCCACTTTCAAGGGAGTATCAGAAGTGAGCATCGGATACCCAGCCACGAGTAGCTAGAAGGCTTCGCCGTGTGTTTGATGTCTGGTGTGTTTGAGTAAATTCGTTGTCCTCTGTTGTTCCTGCTGTGAGCTCTAACACTGACCTGTCAACCTGTCAAAGGGGCTCACTGTGATCTTTCTGATTATGTCAGAGTCTTCAGTCACAAGAACCATGCTTTCCACAGCCACAGTCTTTCTTCAGACACAGGGCTGGGAAGGCTGCTCCCACCTACCAGTCGGTCATCCTTTCCTTGTCTGAACCCTGTTCACATCGTCTCTGTTATGCACTGCTGCCCAGCTGGTCCACTCCACCTTCATCCGTCTCAGAATACCGTTCCAGTTCAGCCTGCAGTGGGCCAGTCAGCACTAAACTGGATGCAGTAGACTCCAGCTACTTGCATGTCTGCAAGCTCCCCACACATACTTCTCAAATCATAGGCATTTTAATGAGGGCTTCAGTCATTTCTTTCTGGTAGTCAGCATTCTAACTGGATTGATGGTGAAGATGGGAGAAAATCATGTCAATTTTCTTTCTTTTCAGTTTCTGAGGTTGCTGTTGAGGTCAAGGGTGTGTGCTACCCTTCTTTATGAACTGTATCTGGAGCCGCCATGGAAATGCTTTGAAGAACTCACCTTGTTCCTCATGTTAGCAAATGGACCCTGTTTCCATAACTTGATTCTCATAATTGTACAATGGTCACCAATATCTAAATTCTAAAATGTTTTCATTACCTAAGGGACTTCATACTGGCTAACAGCCAAGTTTCCATCCACCATGTGAACATGTCTATTCCCCTGCAGAAGTTACAAATTACAGTATACCCACCATTGCTCTCCTTTAATTCCCAGCATGCAATGCATCATGATCAAGTAGAGTTCTTTCCAAGCAGACAAGGCTAATTGATGTTAACTGTGGGGGGGGGGGGTTAGCTCCCACCTTTTGAAGGGTTCTTAGGTGGAGGAGAAAGGAATTAAATGATAGAAAGAGAGACCTAGCCGGCAAGAAGACAGAAACACAGAATAGTTTTGGGAGGGCCAGGGTCAATACCCAACAACCTCGAGGCTTTATTCAAAAGGACTTTTTATAACATGCCAAGAGGAGAGGCAAAAGACCTTCCCCTTGCAAGATCAAAGCACACCATACAGCCAAATGTAGACCCTTCAAAACACCTGGTAAACACACCTGTGGTCAAATCATCCCCTTATGCAGCCCTGCTGGGTAAAGCAAGCTCAGATTCTCTGACCCTGAGCAAGTTCTCACTAGGAAGCCTCTGTGGGCTCCCATGGTTAACATTTTCATTAGTGAACTATACCATAGCAAAGTGTTAAAGTAATACAAAAACCCTGAATTTGTGTACCAGAAAAGCACTTACAAAACACAATATCCATTCATGTTTTTAAATTATTGGCATAAACTATAAACTTGAGGTATGGGAGAACAACTTCAATCTGATGTAAAAAAAGCACATAGAAAATGTACAGCTGTTGTTATTCAGCCATTTTACTACATTCACTTATTTATTCATGTGTGTGTGTGTGTGTGTGTGTGTAGATCAGAAGACAATTTGAAGAAGTTGGTTCTCTTCTTCCATTATATGATTTCCTTAGACTTGAACTCAGGTTCTCAGGCTTGTTCTCAAGAGCCTACACCCTCTTAACCATCTCTCTGACCCTCTGTGTCCTTTTGAATAAGAGTACACCTGTCATCACAGGGCCAAGAAACTTCAAGTGCTCGTTGCTAATGTTCTTAGTAATAGAGCTTCTCTTCCTTTTATTTAAAGTTGTTCTGAAAATAAAAACTATCCTCTGAAATAAGATATGAAAACAAAAGGATGCACACTTTTTTTTTTTTTTACCTTGGAGCTGAGGACCAAACCCAGGGCCTTGCACTTGCTAGGCAAGCGCTCTACCACTGAGCTAAAGCCCCAACCCAAGTATACACATCTGAAAAGAATAAATTATCATTTAAAGACATAAAACTTTAGAAACCAGCAAAATAATCTCACAGAGGTAGTGAGACATCATGGTATTTAGTGTATTTAACAAAGAAACTAATAAAGTTTAATATATTTAATTACATTTACAATATCATAGAAAATGTAAAATAACTTCTTAGATATAAATTTAACAAAGATCATACAAATAATTTATGTTGAAAAATTTTACAAGGTCATTGAAATAAATTAAAGGAAAACTAAATTAAAGGGAAGACATACAATGTTCATGCACCTATACCCCTGTATTTTTTTTAAATCTCAGTTGTTCACAGATCATATATAAATGTAACACAAACCCAAATCCATAGTTTTGCCATATAAGTCAACAAACTATTTCTCAAATTTTAGAATAATTCAAAGAACATAAAACAGTTACACCAAAGTTCATAAGGAGGGCACAGGCAAGTCACACAGGATCACTTTACGATGGATTGTGAGAGTGTGCTGTCAGAGACTGTGGACACTAAAGGGTTCAAAAACAAAAAGGAAAAATTAACAAATGGAATTTTTTATTATATATACAGTGTAATGTCTGCATATATCTTTGCAGGCCAGAAGAGGGCACCAGATCTCATTACAGATGGTTGTGAGCCACCATGTGGTTGCTGGGAATTGAACTCAGGACCTCTGAAAGAATAGCCAGTGTTCTTAACCCCTGAGCCATCTCTCCAGCCCCTAACAAATAGAATTTTCACACCTTGTTAAACATAGGAAGCAAAACTCACCTTCAGCACTTAGGACTAGACTAAATACCAACATTGCCTTAGAAGTCACGGAGCTGATCTTCAGTGTTACATTTGGATCCACAGAGGTAATCGTCACTGTTACCTTTGGGGGTAAAAGCAGATTATACCTGCAATGCATATAATTTGTGAAAGTTATATAGTCATAACATTCAAGAGTCTTCACAAATAAATAAAATAGGCTATTGAAGTGGGCAAAAGTTTTGAACGTTATGGAGAAATATATGCAAATTTCATACAAAATCTTGAAAACGTAGTTAGTATCATTAATAATTAAGTAAACACCAACTGAACTCGTAATGATCTGTGTCATCACTGAATCTCCCAGGCTATGGAGCACATAGCCAGCAAGCACACTGCTGTGGAAGTGTAAGGAAGTAGCCGAACTGCTTTGGAAAACTGGCAGGAATTTTATTCTAATGCTTTCTACATAAATGAAATGAAATTGTCCATCCATAAGAGAATTTATACAAATGTCATTCATTGTGCCAAAGATCAGACATGATGCAACCATCATGGAAATGGATAAATAAACTGTGGTATGAGGAACACAGCCCAGAGGTGGCCAACAAGAAGTAGCTGACATAGCAGTGTGTGTGTGTGTGTGTGTGTGTGTGTGTGTGTGTGTGTGTGTGTGCCTGGATGTGTATATCTCTGTGTGTATATCTGTGGGCATCTGTCTGTCTGTCTGTGTGTCCACACTATGAGTCCATCCTGGAATTCTTCAGGGATATGAAATTGAAGAACAGTAAAACCTCATCTTCTATGTTAAACCAGATTGCTGTTTGATAATGGGAAATGGGACTCGGCATAAACTTTAGCATGCAGAATTTCCTGGAGTGATGGACAGATTCTGTATCCTTATTGGGGTGATTGGGGGTGTCAGTTCTTAAGTCATGAGCTTATCTAAGGATCACAAACTCTTCACTTACCTAGATGTAAATTTTATCTCAATAACAATATCTAAAATTGACAGTGATTGTCTACAGAGTTGAGAAAACAGGATGTGCAGCGATCCACAGCAGACCATGTCCAGGAGAAACACCAGACACAAAAGAAGAGGACCCAGTAGTAAGAGTGGAAGGAATTCAGGATTTTCAGAAGAGTTTAGGAAACTTATTTTTTGGAAAAAAGCCATTCTTCTGTGACTCATGGTTTTGCTTTTAGGAAATTGGACATTGCTGCCCTGCTGACATGTTAGGGGAGAGTGACATTATGCTGGAGACAAAAGGTCATGTAACTGACCACAGGACCAACCAGGGAGTGTGCCAGGGTGATGCTGGGATTGCTTAGCCAAGTGTGGGATGTAACAAGTTTTGCAAAATTTTCCATCTTGTGCAATTTGACAAACTGTGTGTGTGTGTGTGTGTGTGTGTGTGTGTGTGTGTGTGTGTGTGT